>JAZHYW010009489.1:0-226418 GCA_037355805.1 Ixodes ricinus
GGGCAAAATTGGGCTCCATTTTCCAATTGAAATTTTCAGGAAATCACTTATAACTTTTGAATAAGGTGTCCGTTCGGGATAAAACTTGGGCATCTTGTTGTGACCTAGGGCTACCTTGGGGCAGAGAATGAGCGTTACGCGATGCGTAGTTCATTTTTGCGGTAAAAAAACAAAAAACCTGTAAATGTTTTTTGTAGGCATCCTGTACCAGTCTTAATTTTGTGATTTATGCGCGCAAGCAGTGTGTGCGAAAATGAAAAAGATGCAGACGGGTAGAGTTTGACGTTGTATAAAATATAGTGTAAGCACGCACATGGCACGCTGATTAAGAATGAAACAGCCCTACATTTTACACTAGCGTTGAGCGTATCAAAAGTTAAGGGTGCATCAAAAGCTAAAGCATGTACACATATATACTGGTCTAGCCGTTTCTGTTTGAATTATCATAGTACATTTATTGCCCTTCAGATTTGGAGTAAGTTGTCTCCTGATTGCTTACAACAGCAAGAAGGAAACATGCTAACTCTGGGTTGATAGAAAAACTCCAGCCGCTGACAGCTACCAATCATCTCGGCGCCGATTATGAGAATTAACTGCATGCCAACGGTCGCGTGCTTAGAACGAGTTTTTCCCACGTGATTTCATACAATCGCATTTGTTCTTGACAAACAACAATGTTTTACTCAGGCAAGCGGTCACATGTGAATACACAGAAAGAATAAACGCATGTGAAGCTTAGACTATTTTGTATTGATTGTGGCACACGCGGCAAGTTGCATAGGCTTTTTTACAATCCGCGAAATAGAATGCTCCTAGGTTACCTTGGCCTCTAATGCACGTAGCACACAAAGGAGCACGAACTGAATCGTAGTGGGAAACGAAAACAATAATGATAAACAAGCGTGTAATCACGCTAAAACTGAGGGCATCGCACATGTACAAAGGGAAGGCTCTGTTTCACTAAATTCATTACCAGTAAAGTATTTGGTTTTATCCTGCGAGCGAAGCAGAACATAAAAGTGCGAGCACACTGCCCTGAACTACTTTCCCAGTGAACAAGCGCACCATCCAAAGCATCGAGCTCGCTTTTATAGTTTTTGGAGCGCTCAAACCTTTGAAAACACAATTATAATCAATTCTATTATTTCAATTATTTTAATTAAGCGCACCTATTTGTGTGTGTGTGTGTTGTTTTGTCTTTTTTGCGTTCACGTACCATTTTCTTAGTTATAAAATATTTTTCCAGAAGTCCCATAACTATAGTCTGTTTCATCATCAGTAAAAACCGCATAATCAAAAATGTAGACAACAAAAAGAAAAAAAAGGACGCGAACACGCGAACACACATTAAACATGCAATGTAACGGCACATTCAAAATTAGTCGTTAGTTTTCAGAGATCAGCAGTTTCGTAGGGCGGCATTGATATCCGTTGTAGATTATGAAAAGTGCAGTACAACTGTTAGCTCGGGGTCTTAAACGTGCTTTACGCTGTATATGTGGTACACGATCGCACGACGGTAGGATGCAAAGGGGCGACTGAACCCAGGGTCCCTGCTAAAGCCCCTTGATAAAGGCGTTTTTTACAAGTACCGCCAACCATTGTTGTGGAAACGCGCAAGACACGTGCCACGAGCGGTGCTCCGCCGCCATTCGCTTTCCAGGTCCAGTCATTTTAGTGCTGCGACGCCATTTGCCTCCCAGGGCCGCCCGAGACAAGACCTCGCGCACTGGCACTTCTGAGGTTATTTGAAAGACCAACGTAAACATATCGATGGGATTTAGTCTCCTCGGTTCTGCAGCGTGAGCTCCGTGTTTGAACGGACTCGCGCTCGAGGCATTTCTCCACGTGCTCTGATCTGCGGTGGCACAACATACTCGGCCAACGATCCGCCACCGCACTTGGTTTAACCTTGCAGCTAAACCAAATTGGCTACGCTTAGAGTATCGGCACTTTTTCCCCCGATATTTCTTGTGGGCGCCGCCATCTTTGTAGTTAGTAACAAATCAAACGGAACTGCCGATCGTCATGGTTCAAAAGTGTGACTTCCTCAGCTTTAGTTTCCGATGTCAGGAAGCTCACGTAATATTGCTTTGCCTTGTCGGCGAACTGTTTAAACATTTGTGGAGTGACGGGAAAGCGTTTCCTGTAATTTCAGATAAAGCTTCTAATAACTGACAACCATCATTTTAAGCAGCAAGATATGTATGAAGCGTAGCTTATTTAGTGGTTTTATACTCCGCGACAACCTTTCTTGGCAATGCAGTGGAAGGTACAGGCACGCGTTTCCTCTCCACATTTTGAGCGCTGAATAGAGCTGTGCGCGGGCTCGCCTCCTCTTCCCAGAAATGCCAAGAAAAGTTGTCGCGAAGTATAGTTTAGCCCGACCGCATAGGCACAAAAGAGAACGGACAGCTTTGACCTCGCGCTCTTGGCGCTGCTTCAGTGGCTTCATCAGCCCATAGCGTTGGCTGCGCTCCGAACTAAGTGTTAAGCAAAGCAAATATTCATATCTTAGGGTTTCACAAGCTAAACCAATAAAAATCAGTTAACACACCCCAATAAAAAAGAAATTGCGGGTTTATTTTGACTAACTGGAGACCTTTTTGACGTGCAACCGAAATCTCAGATTGGCCTCCGTCGGATTGCGGGCACTCGGCCAATATTTAAACCCGACAAATATGGATTCATGGGTTAGCGCGTTGGCTCAGAGACTTGAGACGAGTTAATTTATTGTGTTTTGTTTTAATATCATTGCCACTTAAGAGCCACCGAGGTGGGTTTTTGAAACTAAAAATATAGTCAAACCATTCCGAAAGCAAGTTTGATTGCGAAAATGATTTTCGCAAGTGCTAAAAACATTAAAATGTGTTCGCATGTACGGGGCGGAATTTGAAATGGCAAAATGGATTTTCATGGCGCCCATTTAATTTGGATCGCGTCGGGCATGCGTACAGATCAGTGATGCGTACCGACGCACAGTAGAACGCGCCCAAAAGTAGCTGCGATGCACTCGCAGCCTCGCGCTTGTTGTTCTGATATCTCTGGCTCGCTCACTGCGAGCATTCAGGCACTGATCTCTCAGGCATCTGACACCCTGACATCTGGCGCTTTTTTCTGTCTTCTTCACGTGGCGTTTCAAGCGGCAAACGACGGAAAATGCACATCAAGCTGTTCTTGAACACGTGTCGCCATCTGTACTTTATATTAAGAAACTACAATGTTCCGTAATTGAATGGGAAAGTTTGAAGTCTTATATCATTCTTAACGTGTAATATATCAGTAAGGAAGTTCTGGAAATGTAATATCGAAGGATGCTTCATAATTTAATGTCTCGTTATTTTTATTAGTTAACGTGATTCCGTGTTTTATAGCACCATAAAATACATATCGTATTAAACTTTTTTATTTTAAAATATACATTTTCTGTACAGTTTGTTGCTTACTTTTTTAATTTATTACATCTAACCGAACGTTGACGTAAAATATCGTGGACGATGGGACGTTATAAGTCGAGAAATAATTTTTTCAATATTAGAGACTGTGGTCAATTGAAAGCTAAATAATTAACTAACAACTAAAAATATTCGTACTATCGAGACATTAAAGTATCGTTGAAAAACAGTTCTTTGTTTTGACATTAACTTTATAATTGTAAGATACATACAAAGAAAGGTATAAGCTATCAAAAAAGCACCAAAACGTCATGCACGGTGAGGTTGCACCTTAAGGAAACCCAACGGAGAAGTGCAGAATATGCATAGACCTGACCGAACTAAACAATTTCGTCGAAAGGGACATTCACCGACTGCCTGCATTAGAACACGTTTTTGGACAGCTTGCCGGAGCACGCTACTTTTCAACGATAGACGCCAACTTAGATATTGGCAGTAGAAGCTTGCAGAAGAGTCTCAAGCTCTAACGACTTTCACCACACCCTTCGGAAGGTTCAAGCTCAAAGTTCTTTTGAAATATCCTCTTGCTCCAGAATTTTTCCAAAAGAAGGTGGTCGCACCTCTTTTGGAAAAAACATCGATCAGATCTCAAAGTATGAAGACGAGAATGATGAGATTATCCTATGTGAGGAAACACATTCTAGGCTTTGTGCTGGATTGCAGTGGAGGCATTGTCCCGCCAGCCTCCTAAAGGAAAATGGAAACCGTTACCTGGAGCTGGAGGCGGCTGCATCCGTCAAGAGAGTGACCGCAGACTTTCCGTCGAAGGAGAAGATACTTCAACAAATCAAAGAAAACAGGCCAAGGACACTACATGCAAGCAGCTGGCATGGTATTGTGAAAAAGGCTGGCCCAACCGAAAAGAAGTTCCTGCCAACTGTAAAGAGTGCTGGCCAAATTGGTCAGAGATCGTACTCTGAAGATGGTCTACTCATAAGAGGACGCAGGCTCATTATCCCGGTGTCCGTCCGTCCGGATATCCTGCACAAGATCCACCAGGAACATGAAGGAATCACCAAGTGCAGAGCTCGGAACAAAGGACTCTGTATGGTGGCCAGGAATCTCAACGGCGATTGAGAGCATGGTACGCAGTTGCTCAGCGTGCATCAAGGAATCGTCCAACTGGCACGAGCCCTTGATGCCAACCGAGGTTCCCAGAGCGACTCCGGCAAAACGTAGCAATGGATCTTTTGATCTGTCAGAAAAAGACTACATTCTGGTGACAGACTATTAGTGGAGGTATCCAGATATGGACACTTTATAACACTGACTTCCAGTCATTATGTAATAACACACTTAAAGTCCATTTTCGCATGACATTGTACGCCCCAGGTTGTGTTCAGCAACAACGGAGCACAATGTTTAGCGAGTGGCCGGAAGTAAGTTTCTTCGGATTTGCCCAAGAATGGGGCTAGAAAGCAAGACATCTAGTCCAAGATACACTGGAGCAATAGATTGGCTGAAGTTACCGTCGGTATTATTAAGAAAGTCTCAAGAAGACATCCGACAGCTACATCGCCCTACAGTCCTACCGTGCAACACCACTGGGCTATGGGTATAATCTCGCCGAGTTGCTTATCGGTGGCAAGTTTAGAACGTTCTTGCCATCTGTTTCTTCCACTTTGGAACCTAAACTTATGAACGCCCAAGAAGTCCAACGGTGGGAAGAAAAATAATGACTAACTAAAAGGCTAACTACGTGGCAGGCGACGTGGTGAACAACAATGCGAACAATTAAGAAGAGGTGACGTTGTCTGGATTATCGATCAGCAAGAGCGAGGCGTAGTGCAGTCTATAGCGGAGTCTCCAAGTCATACATTCTGGATACCGACACAGAAACCCTTCACCGGAACAGCCTCCACCTAAAACCAATACCTGGGGCTGAGCTCACCAAAGGTGAAGTTCACTGCCGGACATTGGCCCGAATCTTTACACGACACGAAGTGGACGATTTGTAGAACCCAGAAATAGACTCGCGTTTTAAAGGGGGAGATGGGCTGCTGAGCATTGAGGTAGTGACGACGACCAAGATAGGATAATAAACATGGCGTTAAGGCACGAGGGACGGGGTCAAACAAACATTAGAGAGTTTTAGAAAGCGAAAAGACCTTCCGTCAGCACTGCGTACAACACACGCAAGCTGTCGACTTAACGTTACAAAGCGCGTTGAACGCACACTTTTAGTATAGCGGAAGGCAAAAGCATACGTAAAGACCAGCAACGCCATCTAGATGTGCTCCTGCGAACTGCTTCAAACAATCGAAGGCGGGTATTCGGTCAAGCCAATTTAACACCGCGAATCTCCTCGCTTTGCTACCAAGTGCGTGAATCTTTTTCCAGTTACATGTTGCGAACGCGTTTTGTCTCTTTTAGGCTGTGCGACCAGCAGTTCGATCTATGGTTCGCTCCAGTGTGTTGTGGGAGGCTACTATCTTATATTGGCCACGTTATTTGCTTGGAAGTATGCAAGCAATAGGTCGCACCGCTCGCGTACCGACCGCATGGTGAACACCTTTTTGGGTTTGACGGCGTCGCCAACGTTCTTGGCTATCGACACCCATCTTTGTGGGCACTCGGAAGGGTTCGTCGCGTTGATTTCTTTGAGGAGGTTGTGGGTCGCCTGTAAATACCGCCCGATCAGGCCGGAGTTCTACTCGCTCCGAGGAAGTCACACGGGGAAGCGCTACCATTGGGAAAATGTTTAATCGGTACTTAAGTTCAGAGTCCGATGAAGAGAAGGGCCAAGGCTGTCTAGTGGTCCGGTCTTCAGTTGGAAGCCTCGCTCGGCACTGGCTCTTTCGTCTGTCTCCAGCTCCGAACTCCGCGTGTCCTCGCCCGCCACGAGCCTCGCCCTTTTTTCCTTCTCCTTTCTCTTTCTTCCACGAGGTTGAGGTCTTCTTTAATGGTGAAGCGAACCCGTACAACGCGCGTAGCCCTTCCACTGTAGCACTTCCACCGGTTTGCCCAAGGACGTTTAAATAGGGCAGGACCCGGCATGACGTCATACCCAGCGACGCCGGAAGAACAACCCAATCCCAGACTGTCCCGCGCACCGACGCTCTCTCATCCAAACTAAATTCAACCATGCTCCCATCGTCTGCTCTCCGCTCGGTCGTTAGGCTTAGGCTACGTGTGTTCCGTGCCTGCGGTCTGCTTCGTCTGCTCGCTATCGCGGCTGGCTTTCGATTCGATCGGCGCACCAAAAGATGTTTCGATGCGAACCCGAATACTCATCACGGCGGAGTGAAACCAACATCTTCTCGAAGCAGAATTTGTACGGCTTTCAACCCGCGATGCTCTTCTCAGCGTTCGTGCCTACGATGACTGACTCGCGATCGCTTTCCGAAAGCCGTGCTACGACGACTCGTTCGAGACGACGCTCCAGGCGCGGTCGCGCGATGTCGAGAGCGTCCGCTACACGCCGACTTCCTAGTCCTACTGGTCAGGCAAGTGTTGGGCTCGAAATCTCGCCTGTTCGACACCGACTCAGTCGGTGCGCCGTCTAGAGCGTCTCAACTCTAGTCGCGCTATTAAAGTTCATGCGTGTTGAAACACTGTAATATAAGAATGCAAGCTATGGTTCAGACACAGAACTGCTGCTGTTTATTGAAAATGCGTTGCGCACCGCCAAGTCCTTCACGGTGCGTCGTCTAGAGCGTCTCAATTCTAGTCACTTACTTTCTGCTGGGCAACCAGGCGTTCGTCTTATAATAATCCCATCCAATCCCTACCATACCGGTTTAAAAGTCTCCCGTTAAGCGCTGCTTCAAATAACAGTGGGTGCCGCCATTACTTTCGGTGCACACAATCGCGTTGCCACGGAAATGTCATGGCAACGCGGTCGTTTGCACCGAAATTAATGGCGGCGCCCACTCACTAGGCTTCCCATTGGTCAAGAAATGCTCATCGCGGCTCGTGGCCACGCCTACTTCCGTTACACTTCGCTCCATGCATTGGGGATAGGGACGCCACCTCCTGCCCATTATAACCTCCTTGGGTTTGCCTCACCGCCGCCATTTTTCAAGCTGGAGTAAGTCCTCGCGCTCTCCCTTGCGCGACGAGAGCAACGAGAATAGAACGCAGGGGACCGCTACGTACGC
Source organism: Ixodes ricinus (assembly GCA_037355805.1). NCBI lineage: Eukaryota > Metazoa > Arthropoda > Arachnida > Ixodida > Ixodidae > Ixodes > Ixodes ricinus. The sequence continues at coordinate 7,556 of JAZHYW010009489.1, forward strand.
TCGCAAAAATCGATAGCGAGCTTACGTACGCATAGCTCGCTGCAGTGCGTACGTATGGCTCATGCGCAGTGTTAAGGACGCAGCGTTAACGCAAACGTAGGGGGCTTGCGTTTGCTGCAATACGTAATACTAAAACCTCCATTCACGACGACTAACACAGCCACCTCCACCTTCCGCACCTAAATCGCGTCTAACAACGTAAATATTGCGCAAATTTGTTTTTTCTTGAAACAATTAAAAAAAAAAAAAACTACTTGTCCCATTTTTACAATTTAAAAAAATCGTTTTTTGCCTTGCTGTGTTCCATTAAGCGTTATAAAATCTATTTTACAAGTGTAACAGAGGAGTTCTAGTGCAGTAGTCGTGAGAACCAAAAGAATAGCCAGCAGTCAGATATACGTTCTTCGACAGGTGGAAGAAACATCCATTTTCTCCTTGGCCTCCTCAACGATCAATAACTTCAAAACAAAAAAGTCCTCAAAGCTTGCCGTCTGCGCGGTCGTTTAATTTAGCAACTTCCGCGAAAACATAATATTTTTCATTAAACGTTTAACCGCAAGCCCTCCCTTGAATTGAGATAAAAATTCCATCGACTAGATTGTTTAATGACAATAAAAATATTATACATATTACCGCTCTGAAAGCCTTCTGTGGGATACTAGGGCACTTGGAGAAAACAAGTTATTAATCGATGCGCCTAGAAGTTCAGCTCGGAGTTTTGCACTTACGCATTTTTTAACCACGATAAGCCTTACGGGTCGTTTAAGACTTATTATCTCTTGTCATCTTTTTTGTAAATATAAACTTGCATACATACAGGAAAAATACAGGGTTCCCTTCATTAAATGCCGCTGCGAGATGTTTAGTATTTGGAATTTGTTTGTGTTATTCGTGCGCCTACTGGTCGAAATGCGTGGTGAAATCTTGACTCATCAATCATTATTGAGTTATCTACTTAACTTCCGAGAATGAAACCCAACAGCTCTGCATTCGAGAACCGGCTTTCCCACGCCGCTATGTACTTCATATTGAGACTTCTAACGGTGTATCCACACGACGGAGATCTATTCCACAGAGAGGAGCTGAGTGGCGTCGGCAAATTCGTTAGCGGACGAATGGACGCGTGGAACGCACGATCTTTTGCGTAGCTGAGTCACATTGGTCAACGGGGACCGGTACCCACCTTTGTTCCTAAACGCACTCAGCGTAGATTATGTGCCACGCGCACAAAAAATAACGTTACCTGAAAGCGAAAACCATTCATCTTGTCGCTCGTTGAGACACATAGACGACTTCGGCATGAAAACGAGGCGTCTGTCGACTACAGCCTCGACACGTCTAGGCCGGCTGCCTGACCTGAACCTCGCCCAACTCACGGGCTCGCCTCGAACCAACTAAACAGATACTACCGCGCAACAAAAGCGACCAAAGCACCATAGTTGCAAAAGGCGCAAAAGGCGGTCGTGCTTGCACGTTGCTTGCAACAGCATGCAAACCTGTAAACTGCAACCTATGACGTCAGAATCAAAAACAACTAAAACAAGCAGTGACGTCACATGTCAGGTGAGTCATGTCACAAAAAATAAGAAAAATAACTAAAAAAGTGACATCATGTGTCAAGTGACACCTATCACGTGAGTTTATGACGTCATGGCTCCGCCCCCCCCCTCCCCGTACCTCATTCCACCTCCGTAAACGTGACCCAGGGAGGCCATTGTAATGTCGGTGCCGATAAGACTTCCGTTATGTCTCACTTGCTTGAATTCGTATGAGACGTTCTGATGATCGTTTCATTACTCTAAAAACAAAACAAAAAAGTTAATATTATTGTGTTTTAAACATCTGTAATGAATGAAGAGTCTGCATGTAATTCAGTTGCATCACTTAAAAAAAAGTAATGTGACATCAGTCTTAGTTTCGTTTCGCTTTAAACTGTGTCCCGTGACCACGGTGGAAGAAACACATTTAGGTGAATGACTCTCATACCCCTGTCAGACAGGCACCTAAAAGGACCTTTACGCCAAAGGCATTTAGGATTTTCAAATGACCTTTAAGTTCTGCCGTGCCAGACAGCGCAAGTAAATGTAATTTAGACGATGTTTACAGCGATCAAAGTCTCGTAGCTCGTTCAAACGCATAAATCACGTTCACGCCAGAAAAATATTATTTTTGCGATATAAATATTATTTTTTAAGTTTTTCTTAAGCAAACAAAATATCAAAAACGTCAAAATGACAAGATGAGTCGAGTGATTGCAACAAAGTCCATTTTAAGCCCAAGCAAAGTGTGTTTTTTTGGCAATTAGCGGCAACCCTGAGCGTCTCACTCGGTTCTTCCGTTGCTGGTGCTCCCGCTCCTTTCCGTGCTTCTGCTACGCTTTACCCTGCTTGGTTCGGCGTCATGCTCGCGCTTGAGTTTCATCGCACGCGTCGGAAGTCGTCTAGCCGATCCTCCCAAAGTCGTATCAGCGCCCAGGTCGCCCTCAACGCTCTGATAGAAGCGCGGCGACCCTTTCCTAGTGGTGGACGCTCCTCCGTCGTTCGACATATCGCACGACGCGAGAGTGAGATACAGAAATAAATACAGTACAGTTAGTAATACACTATTAAAGGATGATAAAATATAAAGTAGAGAAATAAAAGCTAGATAACTATGCTTCTAAGGAACTTTGAGAGGAGGAAAACCAAAGTGACGAAGCGGATGATGCGATCAACGGGACGACTAGGCCTACTAGATAGCTGGGGCCGTGAGTACAGAAAACGATTAGTAGAGCGAGGTCTGTACAGAATATACGTGATACACGCTCTTTTCCAATAATAGACATACAAAAACATTGGTTTAAGATATCAGAACGATCTTTTATTTCAATTCTCTTTTCTAGTGTAGACCGCTGCTGACGAGAGTAGGCCTTTAACAGCCGCAAAGGAGTTGTGGGAACTCAGGTTCGCGAAAAGGACCTTTATGCTAAATGACACTTGAGTTGCCGTGTGGCACTGCGTAAATGACATTTACACTAAAGGTCCTTTGGCGTAAAGGTCCTCTTAGGTGCCCGTCTGACAGGGGTATTAGTCTGACGCGGCGGCCACGTTATGCGACTCGCCTGTCCGAGCGCTCTTCACTCGCACGGGGATAGATGGCGCCCAAGTATGGGTCCCTCCCAAACCGACCGCTCAGGTTGTTTCTCCAAGCGGTGGTCCCACATTCCCTCGCTCACCGCTTCTTGTTGTACTTCAACACCGCCACGCCGCCACCAAGTCGCCAGGGTCCGTAAATCTGTGTTCTCTTCCTTCTTCTTCTTCGGGTTAAGGCTCACCTTCGTGCACGATGGTGGCACCCGTGATCGACACAGAACCAAAGCAAAACACGATGCCAGCACTGGCCGCACACCACCAACACACCACCACACCGCGAAGAAGGCGAGCACGCTACGCCGCCGACACCGTAACCACTAAGGAGGCACTCATACCGCAGCGCCTCCGCGGCGGCGCTGAACTAAATGCTCCTGCGGCCAATGGCATCACCTAAATATGTTTCTTCCACCGTGCCCATGACGCACATCTCAACTGGGTTTGTTAGGCCTATGTACCGTGTAACACCGAACAGCTTAGTTGAGTTCAGTGAAAGTTTGGAGATGCCAACGATTGTTGGCTTAATGACAGCTGAGAGCGCTAGTGTAACTAGGGTATAAGCTTGGAATGAAATGTGGATTATCAATATAAAAAAAGGGCTGATTGATGGCCCAGTATGTTCACGCACCGAATCTCGGAGCACGTGTAACAAAACCTCGTGTTGAAGAACCCAGGTATCCTTGGTTCAATCACCACCCCTGCGCGTTTCGATATCGATGCGTGCGGTCGTGTATCACTACTGCGTGATGCACGTTCAAGACCCCAGGCTAGCAGTCGTCGAGACACTTCTAAACGTGTTATATACAGTGTGTAACAATGTCACGACACTCTGGGAGACTAAACTCCTGGTGTTTCTAAGTGTTGAACTGGGCGAGTTGGTAAACGTTTGACATGGTGGGTGTAACAGCTTCAAGAAACGAGGATTATAAAAGGAAAATACACGACAGGACAACAGCTGTACTCGCAACTGAGAGGTTTTATTTGGAAAGGAAAAGAGAACACATACGTCAGTACCAGATAACAAATGTGTAATCAAACAGTACGCCTTCCACGAGGCCCGTGTCATCAAAATAGGGTCACTAGACGCAACCCATGCCAGTCATGGTCCGGCGCAAAAGACAGCTCCTTGTCACATCAGGCAACCGACGGCTCACTCACGCATCTTTCGCCAAGGCACGAAATATAAAAAAGCCTCGATACTTTCGCGGGTGGCTTTCATGCCTCCGTTGAACCGTCCCCTCGTCAAAGGCCGGCTGGCACGTGCAGTCTCTGCAATGCAAAGGGAATGAATGAATAAAGACTTTATTTGGCCCAAAGGAAGATGTATTCCGAAGTCTGTTGAGTCCGGGCTCCCCTTCGTGTCTGGTACGCAAAGGGAGGAGTCCCCCACCGTGGCCCTCAGCGAGTAAGCATGCTCCCGGAGTCTATCGTTAATGCACCTTCCTGTCTGGCCTATGTAGAATTTTCCACATGACAGGGGTATCTTGTGCACCACACTCGAGACGCATGACACAAAAGGTTTTGCGTGCCCTTTGGTACACTTTGCCTTACCCCGATTATCGGCTCTTGCGCCCATCCTTGCACAAATCTGGCTCATTTTTGGGGGGCCAAGAACACTACTGGGACTCCATACCGGTTCCAACTTGTTTAGGGTTGTGGGAGACACGGTGGCTGTAGGGGACCACCACCTTTCGCTTTTTGTCTAAGCGGCCGTCACCCTTTCCATCCCTTTTGCCTTGTTCAGAAGGGCACTCGCCACCTCTCTTAAAAGCGCCGACGGGAACCGCGATGCCCTCAATTTCTTTACCTGCACTAAGAAACTGTCGTTCATCATGTGAACGCATGACTTTATGAGAGCAGAGCAAAGACAGGAAACTGCTATGCTCCTCTTCACCAGTTTGCAGTAAAAAGGCCACACGCGCAGTGCGCGTGTGGCCTCTTTCTACATCAGGCACGGTACATGACCAGCGGAGATTCTTGGACTGTGTGGCTTCCTCGCGCCAATGGTGGGACATACACGAAGGATGTGTCGGTTACTGCGTTCAGAGTAACTAGCGCCAAAAGCGGTTTTTCAGGGATTGTCTGCGAGCGGCGCGAGCAGCTGAAGGTGGCAGCCCTGAGTGCAGCGACGATTTTACTGTGAAATGTGCAGATACGTCTTGGACCTCACGGAGTTCTTGGGATGAGGGTTCGACCGACGTTGGTCCGCCAGAAGGACAAGGTGACCCCAGCGGCCGCATGTTTCACCACTCGGGGTGACGTTAGTGTTCACCCGGAGCTCAGCAAGCCTTTGAAACTGGACCCCAGGTTCCGCCTGGAGCCTAGGCTGAAACCTCCTAAGCTGGTGACGCTTGCGAGGAAGGTGGAAAACAGAGTGGTGGACTCTGACAGGCCACGATGCATCTCAGAGTGTGTTGATTCACTCTACAGTCGGACAACAGGTGGGACAACTCCGGCATTCGTCAGTTACTTGGTGGACAACGGGCCACAACGGGTTACGAGTGCTCTTGTCTGACAAGGAAGGTTCGTTTGTGCCATTGACGGGCATTGGAGTATGTCAGAACCTAGCCTTGACCAAGTTGGGGGAAAGAGTAAAAAATCCGAGGTCATGAACCTGGAAGTGTTCTTTGGTGCTAAGACGGCACAAGGACGCGTGACCCTTTAGGGCTATCGTTACCGAGAAGGGTACCTGGCAACGTCAGGTGGCCATTTACCTTCAGAACCAGTTGTCCCTTTCGGACATCAGGGATCCGTTAAGGGTGGCTAACTCTGAAGCCGTTGTGAATTTCCTAAAGAGTGAAGAACGCGGGAGCTGGTCGGCTTTTAAGTGTACACGTCGAAGACCTATTCTATTCTATTCCTCACGACCAGTTGCTCTCCTCGGTGAGGTCTTGCATAATATTCAACGGGGAGGTGGCGTTCAGAAATACTAGTGGTGTCACCCTCGAAGTGTTCCTTGAGCTTTTAGGCTTCTATATGAGCTCGATCGTGGTAGGCTGGCGCATTGAGTTTTTCCCGAAAAACAGTAGTGTGCATCGGCTCGTTTGCGGCACCAATTCTCAGTGACATGTTCCTCCGTGTTGTGGACAGTGCAACTGATGTTGCTCTGGGAGATTCCAACGTAAGAAAAAAGTGTTTCGGTATGTGGACGATTTTCTGGTGGCGTTTGACAAAGTGGATGGAGAGGCGGAGCGGGCCATCGTCTAAAGCCTGGTTCAGACAGTTGCGTTTGACTGCGTTTGACTGCGTTTGACTGCGTTGCGGCTGCGAGAAACCAGGACATCCCAGCTGCTTATATCGCGTGCCAAGATGATTCCTTGAATTGGATTCCACGCTTCCTACGAAGCACAGATGTGCCGGTGACTCGCTTTCGGTTCTCGACGCAGCGCAGTCAAACGCACTCAAACGCAATTGTCTGAACCGGCCTTTACATGCTTTCGGTGAGAGTGGTGGGGGACATAGGTTTACATTTTAAGGACCGAAGGATATGGTTATCTAGTTTCTGGATCTGGCGCTGTGTCTCAAGGACACGCAGGTATGCTGGTCCTTCAGTCCGCGGTCAAGGAAGGCGATTTTGGACTACATATCATCCCACTCCTAGCTGGTGAAGAGGAGCATAGCAATTTCCTGTCTCGGCTCTGCTCTCGTAAAGTCGTGCGTTCACATGATGAACGACAGTTTCTTAGCATAGGTTAAGAAAGTGAGGGCGTCGGGGCACCCGTCAGCGCTTTTAATAGAGGTGTCAAGTGCCCCTCTGAAGAAGGCAAAGGGGATAGAGAGGGTAAGGGCCGACTTAGATAAAAAGCGAAAGGTGCTGGTCCCCTACATCCACCGTGTCTCCCACAACCCTAAACAAGTTGGAACCGATATGCAGTCACAGCAGTGTTCTCAGCCCACCGAAAAACGAGCCAGATTTGTGCAAGGGTGAGTGCAAAAGCCGATAATCGGGTGAAGGCAAATTGTACCAAAAGGCACGCAAAACCTTTTGTGTCATGCGTCTCGAGTGTGGTGCACAAGATTCGCAACTTTCACGACCTATAGGGGGCGCACTGGTGCCTATCAAAATGGCTGTCATCTGGATGATCGTCGTAGAACAGCGGTACGAGGCTGGGTCTGCAACGCGTAAGTAATTCTGGTTTTGCTACATACGCGCAGTATTAGAGCCTTACATTATTTCTTCATGCCAGGAAGGTGTAGGCAAGCCCATTTATTATGAGGCCAATCATCCAGGAGCTAGGGAGCGCGATTCTCACACCGCGGTACCACCATCGCTGAAAGTTGCGAATACCCCTGTCATGTGGAAATTTCTACATAGGCCAGACACGGAGGTGCATTAACGATAGACTCCGGGAGCATGCTTACTCGATGAGGGCAACGGTGGAAGGACTCGTTTTTTTTTTTGCATTGCAGAGACTGCATGTGCCAGACGGTCTTTGACGAGGTGACGGTTCAAGCGAAACATTGAGGGCCACCCGTGAAATTATCCAGTCTTTTTATATTTCGTGCCTAAAAAGATGAAGAAGAAGACGTACATGGCGGTTGTGTTTGGAAATTTGTGAGTGCCGAGACACTGGTTTTCTGGTGTGTGTCGAAAAACCAACGCTTGTGTCTCTGCCAAACAAAGATGGAAACGCAAAATAACAAATCTCCGAGTGTCGCAACTGAAAACCCTCCAGAATCAACGACGTCTCGCGAGTGCAACGGCCATCGACCCATTCGGCACCAACCCCAACAGACATTCCCGACGATAACAACAGTGCCAACCCAACAGGCGATGACCATCAAGCAACTGAACCACCAACGGACAAGAACGGCGATGATGATGAGGAATCCGACGACAGAGAAGTGGCTTTTGCGGCGATCGTGAGGCGAGCCGACAGGGAGACGACAACACCAGAAAGATGGTTGGCCCTGGTGATCGAGCGAAGGACCGCATGGACGGATGCCCAACGGTTGGTGGCCAAAATAACAATCGAGTATAATCGGAAGCATAACCAAAATGTAACGTTGACAACGATAAAAAACAAGTATACCCGGTGGAAAAATCGACAACTGCCTACTCAATCGGGCAATGGTCAGGTGAATGAAGAAAGAGAACGGCCGTTGCCAGCGACCATAACAAATAGCAAACTGTACACCAATGTGAAGAATCTGCTGGCCAATAACATCGAACTGGCCCTTAATCACCAAACTGACCGAAGAACAACAAGAAAGGTATACAGTCAGGAAGTAAACTATCAGGTGATCGAGATGCTCAATCTGGTGATCGAGCGAGAGGAGCTGGAAAAGAAAGCAAATACTCTAGCAGAGCTGAATGACTTGATCTACGCTTGCGAGCTGACATATGAGGAGGTTACAAAGAAGCCAAAGAAAAAGGTGAACTGGATGGAGTCTATAAAAAAAAGATTGAGAAGTTTAGTCAACAGCTGCAAATCATCACCAGTCACAAACAGAACGAGGCTCCTCGAGAGCACTAAAGCGAATTTGCAAAGCCAATCCGTACCACTCGAACAGGACCAGTTGAAGAAGCTTGAGGACCAGATCGAAGAGAAAAGGGCGGTCTTTGAGAAAAAACTGATGATTGCGGCAAACCGGACCGAGTATCGGAGAACGAACAAGCTGCTCGAGTTCAATCGGTCCACCTTCTACCGGAGACTTGACGAAGACCAGAAGGAGATTGACGAGAACATCGACGTTGATGAGGTGATTACTTTCTGGAGAAGAATCTGGGCGACCGATGACGAAGAAGGGGAGCACCAGGAACCGATTGACCTATTGGACCTAGTGGACCTTCAGACCGAAACTGAGGAGGAGAAAGTCAAGAAGGTCATCGAGAAGAAGATCAAGTCCCTACCCAACTGGAAGACACCAGGGCCCGACGGCGTATTCTGCTTCTTCATTAAAAAGCTGACTGCACTCCACTTTCGTCTCACCGACCTTCTAGTCAAAGCAGATGACGACCCCGCACAGATTGACGGGCGACTGTATGTGGGCACGACGTACCTTATCGCGAAGACGAAACGAGCAAGCGAGGGCAAAGAGCTACGTCCCATAACTTGCCTCCTGAACATCTACAAGCTGCTGAGCAAGCTTGTCACAGCCCTGGTGACGGACCTGTGCGAGGTAAATGAGGTGATCTCGGCCAAACCAGATGGGCACTCTGAAGAGGCTGCCAAGGTACCAAACAGCAAGCCCTCCTCAACAAAGTGATCAACCAAAAGCACAACAACGAGCTGTTTACGTCCTGGATTGATATACAAAAAGCGTATGACAGCGTCAAACACGACTACCTGATTGCCGTACTGACGAAGTTGGGCACGCCGGAGAACATCATCAAGTTCGTCAAGCGGACGCTTGCCTTCCAACGCACCAGCCTGGTTTGTCGTCAGAGCGACATTAGCCAGGTGAGGATCAACAAGGACTCCTCCAGGGTGATAGCCTTTCACCGTTGTTGTTCGTCCTTGCGTTGGAACCCTTGAGCCGCCGACTTAACCAGAACTGCGAACAATTGCAGATGGGCAACATCGAACGCAACCATTTGATTTTCATCGATGACATCAAATTACTGGCTGACACAGACACAGAAGAGACACTGATTAGGCTGTGTGGCCTTACTAAAAAAACGCTCTGTTAGATGGGACTAAAGGTGAATCAGCAGAAGTCGGCGAGTAACGTCGGGAACAGTGGAGTCTTCGGAGGGATGGTGGACGATCACAGAGGTTACAAGTATCTGGGCATGCTGGAAGACTCACGAAATGTGGTGAAAGATGAGAACAAGGCCATCGTTACCAACAAGGCCACCGAAAGAACGAGAATGCTTTGCAAGACAAAGCTAAATGCTGCCAACCTATTTAGAGGAATCAACGAATTTGCCCTCTCGACACTCAATTACTATGTAGGTCTCCTACCTTTCAATCCGAAAGAATACGAAATGATTGACAAGGAGGTAAAGAAGATCCTGAGCGAGTACGAGATGACGTAGAATGCGGCGAATATGGACCGGCTATACCTGAAGCGCGACCAACTGGGAAGAGGGCTCGCTTGCGTGGAGGAGAAAGCTGAGCTAATGCTATTCAAAATGTTAAAATCCTTTGAAAAAAACCCGCAGACAAGACCGCTGATGGAACAGGAGAAAGAGAAAAAAACCCAGCTTGGGCGAATATGTGAGTACCTGAAGGAAAAGTACCAACTTGAAGAGACCAACTTGACAGAGAAAAACATAAAAAAACAGGAAGAGAGTCGAATGAAGCGAATAAAGGAGAAGGTGATGCACGGCATTCTTTTTAATAATGGAGACAGTGCCAACGAAGATGCCCGAGCCGAGGATAACGACGACGACAACAGCAGTGTGGTGCCCAGCATCTACGACCGATAAATGTCATCAATGTGGCTGACGAAGGGCAACATGTCGCCACAGCAGGAGGGGGATGCTCACCAAATTACAGGATCGTAACCTGTACTTAGGAGGAATGTCAAAAGATGTCCCCACTGCTTCAAGGGCTCAAGGTCGGTGGAACACCTGGCAACACACTGTGGCGGAATGCTGGACCTGTACTACAAGAAACACCATGATGAAGTTGTCAGATGCCTTCACTTTCTTTAAACCAAGAAGTATGAATTGAACCGGAGTAGTAAGCTGAAGAATTACAAAGCTGAAAAGGTAATATCGAATGATAGGGTAAAGATAAAATCGGACGTAAAGATTGACACGGAACTGTCCCTTGAATACAACAAGCCCGACCTGATGATACATGACCGGAGAACGAAGGAAATCACACTGATTGAGGTTGGCATCACCAACAAGAACATCCTGGTCAAGACCGAGTTGCGAAAATCTCAGAAATACGACGTACTGAAAAATGAGCTCAAGGTAATGTACCTCGTGCAAAGTAATTACAGTACCAGTGGTGACGACCTGGGATGGACTGGTGACAAGACATCTCAAGGGATATATGAAACAGCTCGAAGTCACCGACAGGCTGATGGCATACATGCAGTCGGTAGTCTTAAAGCGAACCTGCGAGAGCATCCTGAAGACTGCCGAAGAATACAAAGAGGTGACTGGCTGGAGGATGAGGTGGACGAAATGATGGCTCAGCTCGAGACGCAGCCTGCAGGGCCAGAACAAGGATTTCAATTAATGCCTAGATAAGCTTCATCTGAAAGGAATTAATTTGACTCATTAAACAATTATATGTTTCGTGCCTCGGAGAAAGATGCGTGAGTGAGCCGTCGGTTGCTATATGTGATAAGGAGTTGTCCTTTTTGTGCCAGACTATGACTGGCATGGGTTCCGTCTAGTGACCCTACTTCGATGACTCAAGCCTCGTGGAGGGCGTATCGTTTGATTAAACATTGTGCTATCTGATACTGACGTATGTGTTCTCTTTTCCTTTCCCTATAAAATCTTTCAGTCGCGAGTACAGCTGTTGTCCTGTCGTATCTGTTCCTTTTATCGTCCTCATTTTTTGAAGCTCTTACAGCCACCATGTCCTGGTGTCTAAATAACTAACGGATATTTTTTTTGTTATCGATGAATTCCTAACAAGTAGAGTTCCTTCGCAGGACTCGCCTTTGTGTGGAAAACGGTAGTTTACAAAACAATGTATACGGTGTTCAGTGTTCTTTAAAACTGGTACCATAGAACGTACCGCAATGCAAGATAAAAAGAGAAAAGAAGACGATTGCTGGACTGGCACGAGCCGTAAGTCGAACCCCACTCGAACCCCACTCGAGCCCAACTAGATTACTATAACAGAACGAATAGCGTAATGGTAATGGACCAACAACCTCGCAAGGACGAGAAGCTGGACGACAAGAGTCCTGAGCACGTCGTGGAGCCTGTGGCAGCTGGACGACCTGCAGATCCTCTTCCCAAACCGTCTGTGTCAGGACTCGCTGAAAACGCTTTGGAAAGGGTTCAAGGAGACACGGATGATGCAGATCTACGATGCGGATGGTTCTTCATCACCCCGGTGTTTCTACAGTCGTACATGACAGCGAGGTGCGTGCTTGTCACCTTCTGTGTGGCGGCCTTTGTCCAGGGCATGGTAATCAGCGGCTTCGTCAACGTGGCCTTGCCCACTCTCGAGCGCCGTTTTAAACTACAGAGTGCAGAGGTGGGTATGATTGTGTCCATGTACAACATTGGATCTCTAGCGCTGCTGTTACCCATCACCTTCCTGGGCGGTCAGGGCCACAGGCCACGACTGATGGCCACAGGAACTTTGATAATGGGGATCGGCTCTCTGCTCTTCTCACTCCCTCATTTTTTGGCCCCGCAGTACAAGTTTAGCCTACTCAAAAAGGAACTGTGTCCTTTCACCGAAAAAGACGCGCCTGCGGAAGCCGACGATCTCCCCTGCGGAACTACAGATGGGTTTTAATGTTCGCCAATATGCTTCATGGCTTGGCAATGGTTCCCTTCTACACCTTGGCGGTGTCCTTCTTAGACGACAGCCTGTCCAACCGGAAGTCGGCAAAGTACATCAGCATCTACTACACGGCGGCGATTATGGGACCTGCTTGCGGCTTCATTTTGGGAGGTACCTTTCTCAACATATACACGGACATCACTGTAGATCCTGCAACCCTCGGATTGTCTAGATCGAGTAACGTCTGGGTTGGTGCCTGGTGGCTGGGATTTGTGCTAACCTTTATCTTAGCCTCCCTGGCAAGCATTCCAATCTTTGCGTTTCCCAGAAAGCTGCCCGGATCGGCGAGGATAATGTCAGAGAAGAGGATCGAAGTGGATGAGAGGATTAAAGGCGACATGGTGCCAGAAGGACCCGCCAAGATTAGCGACATGCCAAAAGCGTTGTGGTGCCTCCTTCACAACAAGACTTTCGTGTTCATCTGCCTCGCTAGTACGTTAGAGACGTCGATAGGATCGGGCTATGCCAACTTTAGCACAAAGCTGTTTGAAAGCCAATTCCGGTTGACATCTTCAGGGGCCTCGTTGCTTCTCGGAATGATGGCCATTCCAAGCGCGTCTCTTGGTACATTGCTGGGAGGCTACATCATCTCCAAGCTGGACATGGCGTGCAGTACCATCATCCGCATGTGCCTCAACATGTGCATACTAAACTGGTTCGTGTTCCTCATGATGTTTTCGTACTGTCCAAACCTGCATTACGAAGGAGTCAACAGGACGGCGGGCGTGATTGAACCTCTGCCCTGCAGCAGCAACTGCAGCTGTCCTATGGAATTCAATCCCGTCTGTGGCGAAGACCAAATAATGTACCTCTCAGGCTGCCTTGCCGGTTGCCGCGAAGAAGCCATTCTCAACGGTTCTCACCTGTACAGTTCTTGTGAATGCGTCAATGCAACAACACCCGCCAGAACAATAATGCTGACCAACGGCTCTGTGTTCACTGTGGCCGCAGAACGGATGAGGTGTAAAAGTGACTGCTTCGCCTATTTCTTGTACATTTTGGCAACTTTCCTCAGTCTCTTCATGACGTTTTTTATTAGTGCTCCCGCAGTTAGCGTCGCTATAAGGTGTGTCATGGTAAAGCAAAAGACGTTCGCGCTTGGAGTGAAGTGGGCTTGCATACGTCTTTTGGGATCTATTCCAGCCCCCGTCATTTTTGGCACGGCGATCGACAATGCTTGTAGGCTGTGGTCTTCTGCACTGCAAAACATGCCTGCGAATTCGGGAAACTGCCTACTTTACGACAACGCAAGCATGAGTCGTCACATGGCAGGGTTGCTGCTTTTTTTGAAAAGTTTATCGATTGTGTGTTTTATCTGCGCATCTTTGAGCTATCATCCACCCGAGGAATATAAGACTCCAGAGGTCGTACGCACGAGTTCATCTCCGAAAAGTGATTAAAATGAGTCGCAGACAACCAGTTTCGTAGATTTTTCGCTCCTTTATATATTTGTACGACATGAAGAAAGTTTGAGCGTTCTGCAGTAATTTGTTTGAAGTGCTCGGACATCTTTTGTATTCGAGTATAGCCATTAAACCTTTACATCATCCACCGTTTTTTTTTCTATTCCTGGAACTGATATTCACTAAAACGATGAAATGAATTTAGTTATATATTACACGCTAACTGCACGGTTGGAGATTAAATGTAAGGCTTGCCACTGTCATGAGCCGGTGCTGTTGTGTCACACTCCGCATAATTCGTGTCGTAAAACTTCAAAATAAACTCATTTTGTGGTTCATATAGCTGCCTAATTGCATTTAAGTACGTTTATTGCCTTTACTTATTTTCTAGCTGCTCTCAACTACACATCTCACTGTTGTCAGTTTCGGTAGAGTGTTCCTTCGAAACTTTCGAACCTTTACTGTCTCACTGGTTCAGCGGCATTGAGGTCGGCGCTAAAGAAAAGCCACGCGGCCAGCCGAGGGTACGTTATGCTGTTGAAAAGAAAAGATGTTGTAATAGACTGTCAGATTGTTTTCTTGTTGCTGTGCGACAGTCGGTTCAGCTTAGCATGCTGGAGCGACCCCATAAACAGCACTTTGCTCATATCGGCAAGCACCAATCTGGGCCAGCTCGTGTTGCCGCTGACTGTACAACTGTCGCAAAACTACTGGCCCGAGTGATTGACTTTGTCTTTAGTTAAAGCCCCTGTATCCTGGGAAAAGTGGCGCCATTCATTGTTGTGGAAATGCTCGAGACATGTGCCGTGCGCCACTTCTGGGAAGAATCATGGCGTCTGAAATCTAGCTCAGTGCTTGCGCTGTGCCGCCATGATCTTCCCAAGGGCTGCACGTTGCACGTGCCTCGTGCATCGACGCACCTCGCGCTACTTTTTGAAACATGAAGGGGCTTTCCCTTGAGTCAGAGCCGCTTATTGGGAGAGTTTAGCCATACATTGGTTTGAATAGGCGAGCACCTCGGGGCCAACCACAGGCCTTCAAACAGCCCCCTAGCGGTGGTCGTGGGCTCTAAATATCTGACGCGACTAATTTAAGCCGTTCTAGCGTAGCTAGAGTCATAAGGTTAAGCTCTAGGTGACTGAAAACTTTGGGCATGTGAGGTTTTTGTCACGCCAAAATTCAAGTGTATAGGGTGGTCCGAGTCACCATGCTCGATCTAAAATGGACCGTAAAAATCAACGCCTGCACGTAGCAATCTAAGCTTTTCGTCAAAGGTGTATTTCGCACCTCGGTTTTCTCTTGTAAACTTACAAATTGCAGCTCTTTTTCTGTAAAAAATAAGGCCAAGAAACTTGTTAGGGTCTACGGCGGGCAGCAGTGCAGACGACAGGGGTCCAGTAGCGGGGTGTGTTTGGCGTTCGTATTGATAGATGGCGCTACCTCCTTATCAGTGGCGTCATGAGGGTCAGCGGCACCCGGGGTGGCGGCCCGCCGCGACGGAGTTGGAAGTTGGGAAACTGGCTCTTCGATGAGCTCAAGATAAATTCTTCATTTGTTTGAGTTTCGATGGTGTGAAGATAAAAACTGACCAATACAGAGCGGCAACTCATAAGTGCTTTGAATAAATTTCCACCATCAAATAGCTTTACTAAACACGCTAAACAAGCTAACTTACTAAACAAGCTAAACTTATGCCGGGACGTTGATTGTACCACACTCCCTTTGCTGCAGATGACCAGGGCTGGTTTACTAGAAACTCAAACAAAAGCCAGCCAAGCCGGGGCGGCCCAGCACTTTAGACAAATGTTTCGACTTGACTTCAGATGCCACACCGCTCGTGCCCTAGCTTAGGCAAGGATGTTTTTTTTATACCACTCTTTGCCGGGGGTACGAATTTTACCGTTATGAAACTTATCTGACCACGAACCTGCCCCAACCTGCGGAGCTCTGGAGAAGCTGTACTATATACGCTCTTTTGCTGGGCAGCAGAGCGTTTGGAAGTGCCGAAAGAGAGCTTTACGCGCCAAGAAATACAGAGGCCATGATGCAGACATGACCTCCAAGATTGTTTAGCGCTCAAAGCTCTTCTCCGACCCTTCCAAACACTCAGAAAATAGAGCGTAAAGCATAGCTTCTACGGAGATCCGTACGGTGAAGAGAGTTCGGGGCAACAATAGAGAGTTTTAGTAGATTGTTCCGATGACTCCGATAACGATACCCAATACTCTGCCTCCGCCTTTGGGATTACATATAGTAGAGAGTTTTAGTAGATCGTTCCGATGACTCCGATAACCATACCCGATACTCTGCCTCCGCCTTTGCGCTTACATATATAGTATCGTTATCGGGGGTATCGGAGTTATCGGAACGATCTACTAAAACTCTCTATTACTATGCTCCGTCCACACTTAAGCTGCGACTACAAGCTTCGCCTTCAGCGCGTGCTTCCTGCCCTTGAAAATGCAAGTATAAACGCGCAGGTACGTGCTACCAGAGCACTCCGCAAGCCAGCAAGCTCGTGCTGAAGGTGTAGCTTCTACACTCCGTTTCACCTTATGTTGTACCACAGAGAAGGCTAGAAGCGCGAGCTCATAGCGTTGGAACCTGCTCTTAACGCAGGAGAGCTTGTGCCGCCGAGACGTGCCCTAGAGCAAGGAGCTCGCGCTTGTAGCCTTTCCTGCGGTACATTATAAGTTGAAACAGAGTGTAGTCTCATCCACGACCGGTCGTGGTCTCATCTTAAGGATGAACGGAGTATAGAGGGGGTCAGTTTGAAAACTCGAATGGTATTTACCGCAGTTGCGCAAGCCGCTGAGGTAGCTGGCGACACAGTGGCGCTGCCGTCGCCGTGAGAGTAAACATAAGATCGGTTCCCTCCGCGCACCGTGAAGCGCTCAACCAGATCCGCTGTGAATCCTCTGCTAGCTTTGATGATGACGTGCGACTGATGACCATTGATGACGTGCGAGTAATGACGATTAATATCGTAGGGGGCTGTGTGTATGTTTATACAGCCCAGAACTCGGTCTACCTCAACGGGCGACGAGTTTCCCTGCTGTAGATGAGCAATTTAGCCAGTGCAGTACAACCACTAGCGTGAAGTCTTTAACGTGCACCACGCAGTAGTGATACACGACCCCACGCCGGTACGATGCTCATCCAGATCGAATCTGGCAGAGGTGGGGATTGAACCCAGTGTCCTGGGTTCTGCAGCGCGAGCGTTCGCTCCACGTGCTCCGAGCTAGTGTGCGCTAGCCCACTCGGCCACCCATACACCTAATATCGTAGGGCTGAAAATGCAAATCGCACATTCGCAACTTTCACGACCTATAGGGGGCGCGCTTGTGCCTATCAAAATGGCTGTCATCTGGATGATCGTCGTAGAACAGCAGTACGAGGCTGGGTCTGCGAAGCGTGAGTAATTATAGTTTTGCTATGTACGAGCAGTATTAGAGCCTTGGTTTATTTTTTCACGCCAGGAAGGTGGTGGCAAGCACCTTTATTGGGAAGCCGATCATCCAGGAGCTAGGGAGCGCGGTTCTCACACCGCGGTACCACCATCGCTGAAAGTTGCGAATTGTCCCAGGGGTCACGTTCTGCCATAAATTCAGGCGCGCAGCATCTTCGGAGCGGAAAAGAGTGGTGCTGTTCGTTACTTTTTGACGCCTGTGTGGCGTCAAAAAGTTGATTGGAGAAGGACTCAAAGTTCCCGGCACCATGGAAAGAACGCTTACGAGTCTACGACGAGCCACCGACGAGAAGAGCAAAAACACGAGGAAGAACGACGACAACAAGACACCGCCGAAAGTCTATCCTATGTAAAGACCCTTCATGTTCCTAAAGTAACGCAAGGTTCATCGGTGCACGAGGGACGTGAAACGTGTAGCCCTTGGTAAGATCATGGCGGCACAGCGCAGCACTGATACAGTGTTCTAGAGGATTAGAGTTCCTGTATAGGGAGTATTCACTGGACGCCATATTTGTGGGTGCTGTTTAGAGCGCATGCTCAGAACGAGCTCACATCAATAGGCTGCTAAGACCGGCACTCTTGATGGTGCGGAATTCACGTTGCAAAAGAACTGTGGGAGCTCGCCATCTGCACGCGCTCAGCATTCGCGCACACAGCTATGGCCGCCAGTGAATACTTCTATAGGCTTCCCTACGGGAGCCAGAGTTGCGCGTTTATTTCCGTAGCAGAGTCTTTCCTCCACGGCAAGTTGATCCTGCTCCTCACGTGACTGAATTCGGTGAATAGCGGCGCCGCGCGTTCGAGGCGCGCGGCGCGCTCAAAAGCAGGGGTACGTACGGCGGGGCGCGTGCAACGTCTACTTTCCTGCAAGGCACTTGATCCGGCTCATCACGTGATCGGATCTCGGCGAATAGCAGCGTGGCGGCACGTGGAAAACAGACGCGCAGCTCTGGCTCCCGTAGGGAGCCTATACAAGAACTCTATAGAGGATGTAGTGGCAGCGCCTCCAGTACTTACAGGTTAAAGACCCCAGGCTCGCGGTTGTACTGCACTGGCTATTTTTCTCATCTACAGCTGGGAGACTCTTCGCCCGTTGAGGCAGACCAAGTTCTAGGCTAAATAAACATACACAGAACCCAATTTTTTTATGTTGTCACGTGTAACCGCGGTGACGGGTAGCGTCCGGAAATCCCATGACAATCATCACGCGGATGACGACATGCGAAAACCGCGATGTTGTCACCCTTACACGAACAAAGGTAGCGCAAAAGACGAGGACAAGGAAAACACAGAGACACGGACAAGCGCGTTACCACAGAATAGCACACAGACACGGACACTGCCTTCACTTGATGATATCACAGTGAACCTTTTAAAATGCCGATAAGATCGCGTGAACACAGTGGCGCCATCGGCGTGGAGGCTACGCGCCATAGATGCCAAAGCGCTACGCATTTGAAAGAAGAATATTCGTACACTTTTAAAACTTCAGCGTGTACAACAATGCATTGCGGTTTGTTTAAAAATACTGTCAAATTAGTTCTTTTGAAGGAACACGAGTTCGCTCACCACGAACACAATTTTCTTTTTTGCATGAGCGAAAAATAATAATGCAGAATACACAGTGGCAATAAGTAGCGTCTATGTCATCCTTTCACGATTACGAGCTTAAAGGGACCGACGAACTGAACAAAGGGTGCTGTCGCATAAAAGAGGACCACGAAGACACTAGCACCATGAAGAATGGCGAATTCTGAATGAAGTAAGAAAATATAACGAAGACCAAGTAATTCTTCCAAACACACGACAGGCAGGATTCGTTATTGTGCGAATCCGACAGTCGCTGCGACCCTTAATGTTTTCGGCAGGCTAAATCGTCTTATTTTTTATTTATATTCTTGTTTCTGAGCGTCCGTTGCAACGTTTTGCATTTTATTTATAAAAAAGAGTGCATTCTATCAGCTCCGTTTTATTGCTCTTTTTTATTCAAGGTTATTGTGGTTTTTGCTGCATCATTATGCCACTGATGCGCACTTTCCTCTATTGTTAAAAAGAAGCAGGGAATCATAAAAATCATATCATACGCTCAGAAAGCCATGATATGTCACAATCGCGTCATAACACTATTTACATTAGGGAAAATATAATACGGAACCGGCGTTGCTGCGTACAAAGTGCAAGCTACGTCTTCAGAACAGCTTGATGACTCAAACAAACACAGAATGTCAATGGCTTCTGTGGCTCGTCCATAAACTAAACAAAATCTGCTAATTTTTGTTTTTTTTTAATTTTGTTGCCAAAGCGACGTAAGGCATTGTCTCGCTTTGTAAGCTCCAAAGATATCTTGCATTTTACTATAAGCAGTGACGGGATTGCGAGGCAACGAACGCACACGTGCTGGGCTGGAAAGCTGCACGCCGCGCTCCACAGTGCGGATAGTGACATCAAGCAAACCTACAAAAGCTACCGAAACCACTTCGGCGGGTCTGTTCTATCAATACCACCTTAAGGGAATACGGAGACGAAATGCTTGCATTTATTCCTTTGTTTACATGTAGTCTATGTTGTGCCGGCAGCCCGGAAACACAAGCCTAAACGAGTGTTTCTGGCCAGCCGGCAGAGAAGACAAGAAAACTAATTTTAACACGAATTAACAAATTACAAAATTGCGTCTGGTGGCGGTCTGTGAAGCTCTGTTGGAAATGTTGTCACGTCATGAGTTCCTACGAAGCAGCGCCAATACGCAGCAGTACGGCTCACTCTTGGGCTTACTTAGTCCTGGATATGACTCGGCGGAGAACGCTGCCGCGTTCACTACGTTGTATACGTTAAACCTTCAATGATGCTTCAACAGCACTTGCATTCCACACAATCGAGATCGCCGTTTTGTGGGAGCTTAATCTGACAATGCGGAGACCTCTGCCAGGCCAACCAAACCCTACCCTCCCACTCCCCTACCCCCCCCCCCCCCCGCCCCATATGGGACATAAATAGCGCGCTCAAATATGGCACCCAAAAATACCTTCTACACACAGCTTGCAGGTGTCGCCGTGGCTGGGTACTCACGGTTATGTCTACTCATTGGTTTCCTCGAGCTACTACTTCTGCGGTATAAAACTCAACACGTTGAACTGAACGCTCGTGGAACACCAAAATACCAGCATGGCCGCAAAGACGTTACGGGCAAGCTACCGTATAGGCCACAGGGCGTACAGCCCTCGGATACTACTACAAGGCAAGTTTTCACACTTTGACGCCACCAAACGGCAAGTTTGGCAAGTACACTACACTTGCCCGTGCATGAACTATAGACGTCACAAGCGCGATAGAGCATTGCGCTTTTCGCTGGCAGACTTTTTGAGGGAAAGGTAGAGAAAGCTCACGCTCAGAACATTTCGTTTCCGTACCCCTTTAACGACGAGGCAGGCGCCTCTCGCTCCCAAACTTATCAGTTATTAGCGGACGAAGCGCCGCCAGGTTTCCGTCGGCATCGCTTCCAGCGCGTCTCGCAGTGACCCACGAGTGCGACGCAATTACATCGAGACGCCAAAACGCATGCTTCTGCTTGGGACGAATCAAGGATCCACTAAAAAAGGCGCCTTGCATAGGCCTTGTCTCTTAGGTGGCATGGGCGATTGCCAACAGGGCATCTGGCGGTCGCCATGTTCCTCCGCATGTGAGCAGGCACGTGCAACTGTAGGCCTGCCAAAACTATATCTTCACCCGCATGCTGCACGCGTGCTGGCACGCATGGGGCACCAGTCGGGACGCCGTGCTTGCAAACGTCTATTGGCTCAAGGCAACATGCTCGCTGCATATTCGCGCTTGAAGCAGCTTTATTCACTGGACGCCATATTTGGAGGTGATGTTTAGAGCGCATGCTTAGAAAGAGCTAACGTTAGCAGGCTGCTAAGACCGGCACTTTTGATGGTGCAGAATGCACGTGGCAAAAGAACTGTGGAAGCCCGCCGTCAACATGCGCTCAGCGGTTGCGCAAGCAGCTATGGCCGCCAGTGAATGCTCCCTATAAGCCAATTTACAAAGTTGTGCGCGACTGCGTTTTCCTGCTCTGCGTCAATTTGCAAGGGCGACTTCACCGTGAAAATTGAACTTCGTATGCCGCGCGGCATGCTACTTCTAGAATTGGTTGCCCCGCTAAAAAAGCACGAATGCTTTGGTAACTCTATGTGGCTAAAGCCCTTTCATGTTTTAAAACGTAGCGCAAGGTGCGTCGATGCAAGAAGCACGTGCAACGTGCAACCCTTAAGAAGATCATGGCGGCACAGCGAGGGCCTGAGCTAGATTTCAGACGCCATGTTCTTCCCAGAAGTGGCGCGCGGCACGTGGCTCGAGCATTTCCACAACAATGAATGGCGTCACTTTTCCCAGGCCAGAGGGGCTTTGGGTGTTGCTCCTGGACGCAAGTCCACTATATCCGTTCACCCTTAGGGCTGTATATACTCCGACGTTGAGCGCAGTGAACGCGGCGTAGCGCAGAACGCTGCCACAGTTCATTTGGCAACGTGCAACCAGGAACATCGAGATGCTGTGGCAGTCAATATCTGCGCGCCTACGCTACGCCGCGCTCACAGTCGACGTTACGTTGGCCAGTATAAACGTGCCTTTAAGCTGAGACTTCAGCCAAAGCTACAAGCGCGAGCTGGCTCGCGCTCCTGGCTTTGATACAGGCATTTCTAGCGCGAGCTCTCGTTCTGCGGAAGAATTCTTCAAAGCAGCGACCTCGAGCTCTCGTGCTTGTGCTATTGGCTGCAGATTATACACCACTCCAATATTTGCAAGTCCTTAGCCAAGCGTGCGATCTCCTCAGCCCAGCAGGCGCAGGTTCGTCACTTCGGGAAGCGAGCGAATCACACACCATACGCACGAACAGTAAAAATAAAACCGGCCAGGAACGTTTTTTTAATTTTTTATATGTCTATATACGACCTTAAGCGCGGTCGAACGACCTACGCATAAATTTCCATTTGTGTAAAAAATGACTGCAACGTGAATTTAACGATTATTGCTTCGTGTCTAACGAACAAGCGGGAGCGTATTAACTTGCGCGACCACAAGCCTAGCTGTAGTCCGCTTCCCACGATTGGTCAAAACGGTCTTTCGTAGAATTAAATCTGCTTTCATCGACGGAAATAAAAGTAATGACTCAACTTTGACGACGCTGATTAAAGAATACGTTGATTTTAAGTTTTCATGGTGCTTTTTAAACATACCTCTGAGTTTATCTTTCAGGACTGATTATAGGTAGGCAGGATTATCCTCTGGAGGTGCACCCCTGGGGGTCTCTGCCAAGGTCCATCACCAGCCCAGCACCAACTGACCACGCATCTATACGCACGTTCACCAAGAGCGACGCAGCTCACTTGCGGACAAACTGAAAACACGACGGACCCTTCTATGGTTATTTGTTCTCTCCCCCCCTCCCCTGTGACTGTGACTGACAATGACTTCAATACTTATATTTATTCTACCCCTCCTCACATTTGTTTCTCTTTTTCCCTTTTAAGAGGCACTGTGGATCTTCTCGATAAGTTTCGACGTGAAACAGGCGTAACGCCTGTTTCACGGCGACCTTACTCTCCTGAGTTTAATAAATAAAATTTAAAAAAAAAACATAACTCGTGACATTACGGCGAGGCAAATCCTGGTCGTGAAGTCACGGAAAATATTCATAAAAGGACGCGACCAAAACATCTCGGCTCCAATTTTAAGGCTGACTGCAGTCGCCGTTGCTGCCAAGGAAACAGCACTGAAGCTCTGGAACTGCGCAAATTCAAATTATTGCTTGTCTTTGTGCGGAGTGGTTTGGCTCAGTAAGCTTCGGCTTTGCTTATGTTCAACCAAGGCACGTCTAACTCGAGTGAAAACAAAGCACGAATGAAGCTAGAGACATAGCTAAAGGACAAAGGCCCAGCCTCAAACACGCCGCCGTTGCCTTGCATCGTGCAAGAGTCCTTCAATACGCTGGTCGTGCCTTGGCTCTGCCTGCGCGCTCGAAGTCCACGAGACGACGAAGTTGTTACGAAGGCGGAGGAGCTCACGATGAGTGAGGCACATCTGGAACAACTACCGGCTCTCCTTACCCTGTCACTGATTACTGTTGAAGTCGCTGGATCCTGGGACGGCAGGGCCATGGCCTTACCTACCTGCTAGCCGGACACAAACTGATTCTAAAACGTACAGACTACAAAATCTCGAAATATGTTAGGTTGATTGGTCTTAGTTGGCGTGGAAATCGCTATTTCGGTCGATTCAAGTGTTCCAAGCTTCGAAAGGGCAGCTCCGAGCCTGTCACTCCAAGATCGCTATGGAACATAATCGTACTGAATGCATTGCTCGCTAATATAAACGGCTTTGGCACCGTGCAGGCAATGCACTTATCAATCATGCTTATCTCCACAGATCTCTTGTAATGGCATAGTTGCTCTTGCGTATTTAGAGGCGGGAAACTTTTCAATGCCGCCAAACACTTACGCCGCATGTGGTGGTGGTGCGGAGATGTGCGCTTGTTTAGCTGGCGTGCGGAACGTTTCACATGAAATTTGGATAGGAGCACCAAGAACTATGAAGTCAGGAGAAACTGCTCCTTCCTTGAACAAAAATTGCACCATACGGGAAGCTTCGTGCGACTTTCATGAGATTCAGTGACTTTAAATGCAGCTAAAGTCAATTCTCTTTCCACCCGGATCAGTCAGTTTCTAAAGAGAGTGAACTATTGCGGACAATACGTCTGGGGAGGGGGGGGGGCAAAAACAGTTTTTGAGGGTAGGGAGAGAGGGTTGTATGTCAAGTATGAAAACTACCGTAGGAACTTCGTCTCCAGGGCGAGTTTTCTACCTTCAGTAGAACTTTGGTGCCTCGTTAATAGGTGCAGTCTCAGCCGATCTGAAGGTAAGAAAAGCTTTTCCATCTAATCGCGATAATAATATGTTGTAACATACCATGTTGTGCTACAGTATGTGCATCAGCTCCGTTGCTTGGGCCAACCTTATGAATCGGCGATCCGAACGTCACCCAACTGGGCTGTGTGAGCTTATTTCTTTGTTTCTTTCTTTTCTTCGGGTATTAGGATTTTGATATGCTCAAAGTTATTCACTATTGTCACCTGTCTAACAAAACGGTGTTGTGTAAACTGTCACTAAAATAATAAAAATGCTATCTAATGTCCGCTCACAGCACTTTGTCACTTTGCGTTTAGGCACTTGCAACATTGCATCGTTTAATTCAAATTGCGATAATCTTGATAACAAAACAAAAGTATCATGTTGATATGCAGTCTAAATACGAGTGAGCAGAATATTGCAAAAAACGTCGATGCTTTATTTATAGTACCGTTAGGATCTTATTCTTCACTTTGCTCAAGTATGAGCAAAGAGCGATGATTTGCACGTTTGTAATAACATTTAAAAATAAATATTTCACCTAATATTACACTATCGCGGTCTCTCGAACTGAGTATCAGATAACGCCCAAGAACTTAAAAAAAATACTGCACAAATCACAGACGGCAGAACCACATTTATGGAGTGCAGAAGGAAAAAAAAGAACGTAATCTCATGAACCGACCCGCATCAATACTCCGCAACCTCCTCGTGGAAAAGATCGCAAGAAAGTGACGTTTATTGGTTTCTGCGTTGAGATCAGATAAATGGAAGGAAAGCGTCCCAACAAAAAAGTATTGCGAATTTCGACATGGCGACAGAATAAAGAAAGTGAACCCACCACAATAGAGTCGATTTTGCTTTTCATCGCCATCTCTATTGTTTGCTGTTTCTTTTTCGTGCTTTTAGAGGCTGCTAGATAGAAGTAGGCTCATGTCTGTCGTCGCAATGCCCGGACAATCTATTTCAGATGAGGAGTCGACTGTCGCAATTTACAGAAGCCGTTATTTGGACCGCGCACATTGTGAACTGGGTCAAAATTTAGTCGTCGTAATGATGCGCAGATAACCAGTCACGACAAAGATGGGCATAGCAGCAATAAGGACAGTTATTTATTTATTTATTTGTTTCGGTTGCCCTCAAGCGCCGAAGCATTGTAAGCAAAAATGTGAAAAAAAGACAATTGCAGCAATATATACCCCATGTAAGAAGGCATAAATTAATATGCAGGCAATGGAATAATACACGCAAGGGAAAACAAAAGCAAACATAAGCACATAAACGCTCTTACAGAAGCCTCCACAACAAATGTAATTGGGGAGATATTTTTTCTTAGGGACTATACAATTAGTTCTGGTTTACTTCAGTGCAAAAAAATGCACGCCTCTAATGCAAGGCATTCATACATTGTGCAAATGTTTGCAACATTAATGCTCAGCCAATTCTAATGCAAGTTCTTTCTTTCACACTAAAATATTTCGGACTTTTAACAACATGTTTCGATTTTATTTAAAGCTTTTTTCTGTGTTGCCCACCGTTCTAACATTTTTTAAAATAATTTTAAAACTAATAATGAAGCTGAACATTTAATTATCTTCTAACCTAAAACTGATGGCCCTGCAGCAAGTTTTCGTTGATGTGTTCAAGCGATTCGCTGGTGGAATCTTTGTTCCATCGAACACTAGTAGTACACCTTCGCAGTTGTTCTCTAACAGGCACTGTATATTTCGATGTCCTTTCCCGCGACATTCGATCGCCTACCTACCACACCCCAGCAATCAGTGATGCCACGAAAAAGTCATAATTTTTCTCCTGCTCCTTATCGACAAAATTAGGAACCGAATGGGGATCTTCCGCCATCCTCCCATTTCCTTATCTCTTTCCCAAAACATCTTTCCTCTATGCCTTAGGTTCCCCTGTTGTAAGAAGCGGTATTCCCGCTCTCCCTCAAAGTTACGGCAAAATTAAGGAACCACGTGGGCCGGGTCCTCTCTCTCTCGCCTATTTTTCCCTACAGACTTTCCCGGGCTCGTTTTCCTTTTCCCCGTGTTCCATCGAGGGAAAGGAAATAACCTCGGCTCTCCCTCTCCCGTAACAGCTCTCAGTGGGAAGCAGAGTGCTCTGCGTCCCCATCTCTCACCCATTTTTCCCTACAAACTTCCCCATACCCCGTACCTTTTCCCTCGTCTTCCTTTGAGCAGGAAAAAACACCTCCATTCTCTCTCCCGTAAATGCGCAATTAGAGCGCCAGGGTGACCGCGTTCTGCAGCCCTCCCCATTTTTCCCTAAAGGGATTCCGTCGTTCTCTCTCTATTCTCCCTTCTTCGGGAAGAGAAGAACACCGTAAGCGCCCTTAGCAGAAGTTAATGGATCCCGACGGCTCGAAGTGTAGGATCTACGCGTGGCTGCGGACAAAATGGTGGCACCGTGCGAAACCGTCTTCGGTTTTCCACGTGACCTCTTCGGAGATAGGTTATTTTCTCTATCCATTTGTCGTTCGCTTTCGTGTTATTTTCATGTCGCCATTTTTTTTTTCTTTCCTATGGATCTTTCTTATTCTCCTCGCGGCTGTTCCGAAGACCGGCTAATGGACGAGCAAATTGAAGTGCTATGCTCCTTTTCACCTTACGAAGGACAGCAGGGGAGTCTACGAGCCGTCGTAGCCAATCGAATCCAGAGTGAAAAGTCACGTGGCCTTTCCAAGCGACGCAGTGACGCGCGGAGTGCAGTGTCGCGTGATGTAATCGAACCATCGGATTGGCTAGAATATCTCGTAGCGCCTGTTTTGGCTCATCGTAAGTTGAAGCAAAGTATAGTCGGACCGCCGGACACGACAAGGGCGAAAAGGCCAGTGTAAAAGAGAATGGGATTTTTAACCCTGGAGAGTTGAGGAAAAGAGAAGGCACATATTTGTGTTATCCTGCCACTTCTGTTTCTCCACTCTCCAGGGTTAAAGAAAAAAAAAAAACATGTCAGTTCTTGACCAGCTCGCCTGCACCATTGCATTAACTTCATGAGAGAACTACATCTTTTTTTGTTTTTCGATCTTTCGTCATAGTGCCCCATTTCGAAATTCAAGTTCTGGTGACCAAAGTGCAAATTGGTGCTCCCTTTTTAACACTTTGTTACTTAAATGGTGATTTATGTCGTTGCTGTGTGCTGCATTTCACGCAGCCACACCGCAAACGTTCTTTCCTTTCAAATTAAGACTGAGTATTAATCTATCAGCTCGGAGATGAATACGATTAACGGATTGCTTGCTGATTAATGTATTATCCGATTACACCTGTTAACACATTTAAGGGTTAGGAAGAATGGGGCTATTATGCATGGACACTTAGCGCGAACGCGGATGATGGATTCATATCGCATACGAATAGCGCAGTGGGCGTATGGGAACCCGACTTCGCACTGCATCCAATAAATAGCGTAGCGGGCGCGATAACCCTCCTCTTATCGGTATAAATCAACACGTGGCATAGCTGGCGTACGGCCCGCTGCACAAGACGTCTCCTGTAGCAGGTAGCGCGGATGAAGGCATGTGGCAGGCGAAGTGCGGCATCGTGCAAACGCATCAGCAACTATCCAAAGCTTCCCATAACCAAGCATAACAAATCATAACGCGTCCGCAACGCACGCCCGACACATATTGTGATTCTCGGAGTTAGGAGAATGATCAAGGCATGTTTGGAAGTTAAAATGGTACTGACAGCTTAAAATAATACTAAAACAAATAGTTTTTTTAAGGGCATAGATGGGACAGATATTTTTTTAATAATTTTCCAACGAAAATGTTTGCGTCGTATTTACGCCCTTAGACGGAACTTTGGCGGATGTCACTGGCCACTCTAAGCCACGCCCACAGATCAGTGGCCCCGCCCATTACTACTGGATTGGCTTGGCTGCTCCACCGAATATGCTCGCAAGCCTAGTGGCTATCTTTCGCGACATCCGGTGCGTCAAGTCTCTAGTCTAAGGCCACTGATGTCTATTAAAGTAGGCTGGATCGCGGAGCGAAGCTCGTTTTGCTGGGATCAAGGGGAACCGCCGCCGGCCATTGCTTGACACCAGCAGGTGCATTGAACCCTATGAGCAAAACGTGAAAAAAGTAAAATTTTTTATTATGTATTATATTTTGGACGAACAAAACCTCGACGAAACTTTTTAGGAATGGTGTGAAATATTTGTTTTGTGATGTCAATACTTCCTACACTGAAGTTTTACGAGGAAAATACATTTTCTATCCTCCATTGACTTCCTCCAGGGACGGCACAAGCAGGCAGTGAGGCAGCCGAGCGCCGTCATGCAGGCAGCCAGGAAGGTTTGCTGCGACGTTTACTTTTATATTTTTACTTGCGATAGATTGCGATCCCGCTTGAGGCATCAATTTTGTTTCCACCGAGCGTAAGGAACGGCGTAAGCAACATATTGTGTGGCTGTGTATATTGATCCAGCTTGCAACGGTGCACATACCACCTTGGATTGATTCGCTTTTGTATTTATCACGTCTGCTTATATTTCAGGTCGTTTAATCTTGAGAAATGATTGCTGGAAGTCAATGGAACCTTGCTCAAAGTTCATCGACTGGCAGCAGACGTCAAAAACTGGCACGCTCTTTCTGTAAGTTAATATGCTTCTCAACAGTTTCTGGCGACTGATAACGTCTACCTTACTTTTCCTACGAAACCTACATAAAAGTTTTCTTTAGAAGACACTTTCCACGAGACTCAGAAAGTTTATGTTTATTTATTACTCAATAGACTGGCATGTATTGCCTGGTGTAGAGCAATGGCCGCCGGTGGTGCCACCGTCGGGCTCCCGAGCCACGATCCAGCCTACTTCAATAGAGATCAGCGTCTGTACACCACCTGCTAGTCGTGCGAGCAGACGCGCGGCAGCCTCCGGCATCGTCTGCTATTCCACCACCGTCTATCGTCGTCTGCAATGCCCGTAAGATGCGGACATGAAAAGCTGCCCGTCGGCGTCCGTTTTCGCCCACGTCCGTCCGCTATTCCGCCCTCATCTAAAAACTTCTGCAACGCTTGGAAAACGCGGCCATGAAAGCGGTGTTCTAGCGTTCCATCAAGCACGAGCCACGGTCCAATACAAGCGTCTGTCAGCGTCTGTCGATGTGCAGTAAAAAGCGTCCCAGAGGACTAAAAAATAAACAAAAATATGTATGCAATCCTTGCAGCTCTCTTGTTGTTTTGTTTTCGCATGGAATCTGCGAGCAAGGTGGGTCAGCGTCATGACGCAAAATTAAAACGTGACCTAAAATATTCGCTTTGCCAGGCCAGGTGCGCTGCAAAACTTTAAGGCTACTTGCCTTTCGAACCGAAATAACGAGAAACATTCCTGGGCACATTCAATCTGAGGCGAACGCCCGATTACCTCCAGCCAAATGACTCACAAAGTTCTTACCTGCGTAGTTAAATTCTCGAGTATTGAAGCCATGGTCACAATCAGCGACAGTTGCACAAATCACAAAGCAGCGGGGCCGCTTTTACGGGAAGCCAACATATTTATTCCTCATCAACACGGGCAAAGGAACAAATCAAGCTAGATGAAGCAAAGTACAGCTGACGTGGGACGCTATGCGGAGTGCAAGCTTGTCTCGCTTCTTTTGCAGGGCTTGTGGTGACGTTGAGACGCCGGGCTCTGATTGGTTCTGAATGAAGGATGAGTGGGTAGACCTCAAGGCAGCCTGATTTGAGGTCTACCCACTCTCTCTCCAATCAGAGCCAATCAGAGCTCGGCGTCGTTTCTGACGTCACCGCAACTCCTGCGCAAGAAGCAGACGACTTGCTCTCCGCATAGGCTTAGGCCTGGTTCACACTTTACAGCTAATCCGCTGCCGCCGAAGCGGAATCGGCCGCGGCAATGCACAGTGGACGCTACGCCCGGCGGCCGAATTCTGGCAGATTCGCCCGCCGACTCGCAAGTGTGAACCAGGTTTTAGGCCAGTCCCGCTACGAAAACAGGCACCCGCAAAGCACTTCTGGAAGCGAATACTTGCAACAGTCGTGTTTGCAGCAAACTACATCGGTTGAGGATATCTTTTCTAAACACCTCGGTGAACACAGAACAACTCGAACTCATAAAATTAAACGAGCACAACAAGCGTAGGTCGTTGAACATGCCGCAAAACGCCGGCAGCCATGTTGGTTATCGTTTAAAACCGAAGCGGAAAAAGGCAATCTCGGGATACTTTTTGAAAACAATACTCATTCGACATATAGATTTTTTGTTCCTCAAACATAAAACTATTGTCGTTAAAAATACTATTACTACACGGCGAAACAATTTTACAACGAACATTTCACACGCCAATCATCTATCCAACCACTGAAAGCCGAGAAAAGGTGCTTAACTAGCTAAGCTTTGGGCTAAGCTAGAGCAAGGCTACCCACCTAAATTTCGTCGAACAACGTAAACATTGCTGCAAATATATTTTTCTTGAGGCCAAGCTTGCACAAAAAATAATTTGTCCCATTTAGACCCTTTAAAACTTGGTTTACTTTTTTCATTTCAACGTTCTTAAGCTGTCATTGACTATACGTTATACCCGGACATGCAGCGATTGTACAGACTTCTACCAAGTCCGCCCATGTATTGATTCTAACCCAAACCTAACTTGAATGCTCAGTGCTCGCACATTGGTCACGTTTAATCGATGATCCGCACTTACATATCCTCTCCTTAGAGTGACACACGCGACCGCGTCAACATCCTGATCTGCAACGACCACGAAAGAAAGAGACGCTGAAAAACAAATGTACCACCTCTACCCCCGAAATGACACCGTCGCAAGCAAAAAAAAAGAAAAAAAAAGAAGCTCTGGGGTACATTTAAGCCTTTTTTATGAGTTGTGAATGCGAAAGCATAAATATCGTTCCTGCGCGCGGCATCGTGAAGCGGCCGCGCCGCACTGACATGACAGTGCCTCCGCTCTGGAGTCGGCTGGCCCCGCCCCCAGCCTATTCCTTGTACCGGCGCGCTGGCGGCGCGGCACGCAGCGCCATGTGGTAGCGCTCCTTAAAACTGACGCGCGGAGGAGGCACCCCTCTGATATCGGCTTCATTTCGTTGCCGTTTTGCGTGGCTTTTTGCGCGGCTTCAAAGTGGGGAGGCTTCAGATTGCGGCTTCACTTCGCTCCATTGGGAGGGAAATTTAGCCGCCGTTTCGCGCATGACGTCGGCTCGCTCCATGGGAGAGTAAATGCTTTCGCATTAAAAGCGTCCGGCCCGTCGGCGTTTCATGCCGCGTATACGTGTGTAACTGTTGCGTCGGTATATTCATTATAATTTGTGTCGCGTGTGTCTCGACTTCTCGTGTTATTAGTAAGCTTCAATGGACGTCCAGCGTCTTCTCTGTAGTGAAGAAATGTTGCGGGTGCCGTAGGACTGCGAGCCTGAGGCCTTTCACGCAAGAGGAATAGGCGATCGCACAGCTGTACGATTCTCACTCAGATCAAAACAGGCAGGGATCTGATAAAGTAATTAATTAACTAATTAAAAAAAACATGACGCCCAAACTCAGTGAAGTTTGAGGTACAGTACACACCAAACTTACACTGGACCTATGCGAACTGTCTTTTCATGGCAGCCGCTATTCTGGAGGAAGCTGGAGAACGGCTCTTTGACGTATAGTACTTCAGGATGGCACGTTGAATACTGCGTCAAAAACCATTGCTCCACTGCTGCGAAAATATCGCTACCGTGTGAAAAGACACGGTTCGTTTGTTCCCTATACGCTTGGTGAGAATATGCCTTATTCAAAAGTGCGCATACTCTTCTAGCTGCTGCACCAATTACCAATGTGTATCATCCCATATTAGTTATTCGCAGATGACTGTTTCAATATATCATGAAATTACTAACGAATCTGACGCGGCACTTCTTCTGGCTGACTTATGCGCGGTATCGGAATAATGTAACTTATGGCAAATGACTCTCCATACTAACAAATGTAGAATTATGAGGGTATCCCGTCGTAACACGTCATTATCATCATACCCAGTGTGTAAAACTATGCTCAGATCTGTAATCTCATTCAAGTCTCTTAGTTTTCACGTCACTTCTAACCTATCATCGAAAACTCATTATGATCATATAATTACTAACGCTAATTCGATGCTTGGATATTTAAAAAGAAACATTTTCTTTAAATTCCTTTATCACTAAAACTTCTTCTGTACAAGTCTTTGATACGTCCGAAGCAGGAATATGCCGCAGCAATCTGGGATCCCGGCCACTCAACGCTTGTAACAAACACTGAAGCACTGCAAAATCGCGCCGCACGTTTCATAGTCTGTGACTATCATCGCACCGCAAGTGTTTCATCTATGAAACCCATCCTGTCCCTGCCTCTTCTACCCTCACGCCGTAAAATATATCGTTTATGCCTCTTTCATAAAATGTATCATTCCAACGCTTCTCTGAATAACGAACTATACATTAGCACATCTTTTATTTCTCCCCGCATCGGTCACAGTCTTAAAGTTGGCATACCTCACTGTGAAATTTCAGCTTACGTCGACTCTTTCATTCCCAGAACGTCATCTGAATGGAACCACCTTCCCGCATTATTACTAACTATTCCATCGATAGTTTTATTTAGAAAAGCACGTAACTACTCACTTTTACATAAATTATGCCGGACTAACTTTTATAACAAAGTTGCCTCGCTTGTTTGAATCTTTTACTGAACCAATATTGTATGTTCACCCCTCTCTAATGCCCCTGGACCTTGAAGGTATTTAAATGAATAGATAAATAAATTACTGGAGTCCGCCATTGCTTGGCAAGGCAACTGTGTGCATGCATTGGACACGAGAGCTATTTGATCGTTCGGCGTAGACTCTGGCTCAGCTTTTACCAAAACCGAGGGCTGCGTTGCCGACCGGCGATGGCTCGGTTTACATTCCCACGCTTCATGCCCCAGAAATGGCGGCGGCCAGTGTTGCTCGATGGGTTTTCGAAAAGGCTCTGCCGCACCCTTTAGAGGTGAAATGGGGTGCTCACGTCCGATTAGCGGTAAACGGCTCAAAAGCCCGTTAGAGCACACTCCCGTTTTTCTCGTTTCTATATAATAGCAAGCGAGCATAAGCGGATATCATCTTCTCAAAATAAGACCGATCCATCACAGGCCGGTGCATCGGTTACATTCCCCCGCGTTCTTTCTCCCACTTAGCTATTGACGCGAACCGAACAAGACGGAACAGGCTTCGCGACGAGCCCCCTTCCTTCCTTAATCTCCTCTTCCCCAAATCCACACTAAGGGACAGCCTAGGGTCCTCTCCCTAATTAATTTCCTGAGAGTGTAAACAGGCCCTCTCGTCTGCTTGTACAAACAGAACCCACAGATTGCCCGGATATTCTTTTGATGAGCTTTTCAAGGGGAGGAGGAGAAGTGGGGATCGAAGAGGACCGTGTTCGAACCGCATCGTGCGTCGCGGCTCTTAATCAACTGAGACTTCCACCTTTTTGTTTCATCTTTCCTTTTTTTTTTCTTTTTGTTTACACCGGCTGTTTTATTTAGATGATATCAGCGAGTCGATATTGGCTTGAAGACTCTGGTTGGGGTGTAGCGGTGCGCACGTTTCGTCAGAGGCAAAATATCCTCGCACAGCAAGCGCGACACAGTCACCGCGGACAGGTCGCCACCGTCATTCTTGATTTTATTTTTTCGTTCTTTTAGTTTTTGTTTTTTTTGCGAGGAGTTTAACGTTTTTTGAATAGGGTAACATTTGTTGTTGTTTTTGAACGCATGCGTATGCGCGGGGAGGTTGACGTACACGTGCCGCTCTTCTGTCTCTTTTGACGCGCGCGTGCGCAGGTACGCGGCACGATGCGCTCGGGCGGGCGTAGCCTCCTCTCTATACCTCACAAACCCTGGCAGTTCGACGACCGGAGCCATAGAATGCCCGGTCGCAGACTTAGAGCGCAAGGATCTGGTTGCAGAGAGGATCAAAGAGCCATTTCTCGGGGCGCCTGGCGTCAGCGCACAGCTTTTGCAGCGGCGAGGACCCGAAACACACTTGTTCCCTGGGGAGAAGTGTGTTTCGGCGTCTTGCCGCAGCGGAGGCGCCAGTCACGTGATTCTTCTCTCATCTGTTGTCTGCCGCTCCACCTTTTCCATTTCGGCGGCTGCTTCTCGTGGCGATCTGCCAGGCTTTGTCACTATACAGGTGGCTATGTCACGGGATGCGCCGCACCCTTCGCAATACCTCGCAAGACGAAAGGACGAACTGGAGAGGAAATAGCCGAAAAGAAGAGGCGACTCTCTTCATATGACCGTGCTCGACATGCCAAAGAGATGCCGCAGAGGAAGCAGCGATGTCTGACGGGGAATAAAGAAGCAAGCCTTCATAAAAGACAAGCAACGCTATTGCACTTCGACGCTGTCCACAGGGGAGCTCTGCAAAAAACACAGCAACCCCGCCCCCCACCCCCTTAGATTTTTTTTAGAGGAATATTACTATAGTAAGTTACAGGTCAAGAAGGTAGCGGCAAATGGCCCTCAAAGGGAATCATATATCCCTCCGCCACCTCCGCATCCAATAGCGTCCCATCGTTTCCGTGACGTCGTGGCCAACGCGGGAGAGGGTTTTGCCTTCCTGTAAATATTTGCTTTATCTTTCGACTTTGACTTAGCGTTGTGGAAGCCACGAGAGGGAGATTAGAGTTTTCCCCTCCGATGGAAACAAATATGACTTTGGGGGTTAGGTTCCCCCTCCGATGGATGCAAAGGCCACTTTCAGGGGCTCGGTTCCCTCTCCGATGAATACAAAGGTCGCTTTCTTAAAAGTGGGGGTCGGAGACAAGTTGGCATCACTCTGTAGCCAATATCTATTCATTGAACCGGAACAAGGGGCGTTTCCAGTGAACTATTCTTTCGACTGCGGATGGATTTGAAACGGGCGCATCAGGCTTGTGGGAGGAGCTTCTCCTACCTTCTTGACTTGTAACCGACTATAGCTTTGATGATGGCTCCCGTCATTAAAACCTCGACAGAAACAGAAAAAACAAATCTACTCCGAAGCGATATTTACGATAATGTTTTTGCTGATTAATATCGAAGCCTGGTAGATCAACGTGTCAACGTCGTACCCAGAAATGTCATCTATAATAATACTCGTACAGTATCTAAAACCGTCTCAGAAATTATCAGAATTAAAGCTGCCCCAGAAAATTCTCCGTGGAAACCCACAACCCCTCGCGGTATACCTTTTAAGCCGCTTTCTGTATTTATGTGGTTGGCGTTACTTCTCGCAGCAACACCCCGTTCCGTCTGCGTCGAACTCGAAGTTCCTATGGCCACCCGACAGTTTAAGAAACGCGAGGCGCGTCGTTTTGTACTCAAGTTTTGCGAGCCAGCGTTAGTCACACTATTGCCCCGATTTCTTCCTTACATTCGCATATTGCGCTGCACAAGTAATGCTAATAAACACTTTAAGATAAATTTAAAAAACAAACGTGCCAATAACTTTTTTTTCTTTTTTTTTGTATGGCGCAGTTATTTTGCGGAAGCGCGGGCGTATCCGCGCAGGATGAAAATGGATTTCCGAGCCGGGCGGCGAAATCGACTCGTCGCTGGCGGAAAATTTGTGTCGGTTCGGTGACCCGTATGCATGGCCGGCTTTCTAGACATTAGCGTCCCAGCTCAGACGGAGGAGAAAAAAAAAGTCCTCGCCAAAGCCAAAGCACGAGCTGAGCGGGACTCAAACCGCGTCTCAAGACGCTCGCGCAGCCCCCCAGCCTTCGCTGTGCATTCTCTCACCCGCAGTCTCAGCCGAGACGCTGTTCCAGCGAACCGGCCCAGATTTTCAGCCAACGACGAGTCGATTTTGTCACCCGGCACCAAAGTCCACTTTCCGCCTGCGCAGAACTTCCCTCAAATTCGTAAGCATAAACGCGCCATTATGTCAAGCTGTGTAGAAGTACGCGGCACATTTTTATTTGATTATTTGTTTTTAAACGACATTGTAAACGGCATACCTCAATAGTTCAGGTAAGAACTGGGGTGAATTCGTGATTCGTTAAAAGAAACGACCGAGCGAAGAAGACCGCAATAACCTAACATCTGAAGCACGAGCTAATAAATTAACAAAGAAGACTATTTTATTTTTCATTGTCTTGTAGTTTAGAGTGTGGTCTTCCTTAACCAGCTCCCCGGCGAACTTTCGCTCCTTGCAAAAGAGACCCCGTTTGTCTTTTTGAATGTTTCCCTTCCGTCGTCCTGCTTTTTTACGCGCTGTTGCCGCCTAGATACCGAACGCACACTGGACACAGCAGCCGTGAACACAGCGTTAGTTTAACGTAAGCACAAAAACAAGAATTAGATTAAGGAAGAAAACGGGACATTTTGTCTGGACTTTAAAACTTCAAATGAGAATTCGAACGCAAGCGGTGGAAGAGACAGAGATTTTTAATTAAGCGAACGGTGACATAATTTATCTAAGCCCTGTCGGATCGTTAAAAGTGCATTATGAATGGGGACTCGCTCTGTCGTGTCCAGTTTTCTTCTTTTTTTTTCTTTTGCCGATAGCCGGCGGCTTGATTCGAAATACTCTTTTCATCTAAGGACTCGCTGCATGTGTTTGCGTTTTATTTTTACCGCCACACGTGTAACTGATTACACAATAATTACCTCAGATAGCCTAACTTTTTTTCTGGCTGATCGATTTGATTTTTGTTCTTCTCACCGGAGTTCGCGATTCGCTGTAACGCGTGATTGCATCGACGCGAGCGAACAATCGTCTATTCTCATTATCGCGACATGTCGTTCCAGAGGGAACACCGTTCAACTGGAAAGCGCGTAGAATGTTTTGGACAGATGACGAATCTGCGCGCTCTATATTCGCGTTCATAGAATAACAAATGTATAACAGAGCTTCCGAAATATACCACGCGTTTCTTTTCGAATCCACTCTTAATTTTTGAGTGTTACCAGAGCGCGCTGCCCCAGGAGGATGCACACATGGGTACACAAATGCTGCAAAACAAAGACGCTTTCAATCAATTATTCGAGCAAGAAAAAAAAAATCAGTCAGTCAGTCATTCAATCAATCAATCAATCAATCAAGCAAGCAAGCAGAGCGTTCCGAGCCTCTCTTATTATGGCTCCACAGTCAATGAGATTGCGATATCATCAGATGATAAGGACGCCAAAACAACGAATTACGAAACCAGAAGCGTTGAACATAAAAAAAACAAAAAAAAAACACGTCTTTGTTTCTTAAGCTGTCAGTGTGTATACGTTGAGAAACTGATGGAGAGGAGAAAAGGAGAGGAGGACGCGTTCGGCGTTCGAAGACTGAGTAGAGACGAAAGCTAGCCAGCTTTGCGTTTGTACCCCCTCATCGTTGTGAGTCACAGCTCGGCTCCCTGGAGCAGGGTTGGGCAGTATCGCGATACAAATGTATCGCGATAGTATTTCAGAAATACATTTCGTATCTGTATTTCTGTATCGCGATACATTTTTTCCACCAGTAACTGTATTCCTGTATCGAAATACATTTTGAATGCTCCGTTGTATCGCGATACAATCAAGGTGAAATGTATTTCGTTACATTTCTTGAGAAATACTCCCCCCCCCCACACACACACACAAACAAAAAATACAAATCCAAACGCATTTTTTTTTTTTTTTACTTCTGAGGGCACTAGGGTTAAGGAGATGCTGGGGCATTGTTACCATGCTGATCAAGGTTCCTTCCGATTCTCCAAACTATTTTTCTATGCGTCCTCTTCTCTCTTCTGAGAAGTGTCGCGTAGTCGGGGACTCAAACCAGGTGGCGTGCCAGGAGTAGAGTCAGAGCATCTTGCGCCGCAGGTCCTTAGGTAGGGGTTTCTTGAATCATTGTTTGCTGGCATCTAAAGCCCGCTGCTAACCGTCTCTCTTGCCTTAGCGTACACAGTACACCCATCCGGCAAAGCTGAGTCACAGTCCGTTGCAGCACAAGCCTGGCGGTAGTTGACTTGAAATAGTAGGATGACTCACGCAGTGAAGTTCAACACATATTCGAATGCGTCTGCGGCTGCGCCCGTAATATTGCACGGCTCAAGGGTACATCATCAGCCGACGGGAAAGTGACCCGCTGCTCTGGTGATCCGAAACCCAGGAAGGTCAGACGTGGGCTCGCTGTGCTGGCCCAGACTTCGAACACCTGCGACTCGTCTCGAGCGCGCTGTTTCTCGGAGAGCTCGCGCCTGTGCCAGTAATATCAGGTCGCAATCCACGAGGTTTCTATTTGGAGTATGCAAGACGAAACTTTAGTTCTACAACCCAAGCGTCGGTGGCGGATGGTCGGCAGGAAGGACCTTCACAACAGGGATGCCACAGTATCGTTTTTTCAACCGTAACAGAAGATAAGACATGCTTTCCTGGATGCTTCAGGTGGTCTACTATTCTTGAAAATTCCAAATGACACTAGCTGCACGATCTTCAACGAGGTAACCTACAACGAAAGTACGCATTGTCCTTTCACACAGCAGCGTGGTAAAGTTAAATGTTCAAGGCCACAGCTACAGATAAAGAATACCAGTTCATTCCACCGTGACGTCATGTGATAAATGTTGACAGGTGCGTCCTTATTGGACAGAGGCGTGGTGACGTTATGATGGGATTTAGGATGACATAGAATTTATTTAGAGGTCGATGTCTTTTCGCATCCTTCGTCAGACAGACAGGATGTCAGGAAAGGGACCGCGGTCAGTCCTTGATGGAACGTTTTTTGAGCCCATTGAAGACTGCTCGTCGTCCGAAATCACCACCCTCAAGGCAAAGTGCCAAACCTACAGGAAAGTAATTTCAGGATCAAAAACTTCCAACTTCAAGCTTCATCTCATTTGGCGTCTCAAACAAATTTGAAAAATGTATTGCAGTATCAGTATTTCTGTATTTGTATTTCTGCCCTCCCTAAAATGTATTCCTGTATTTGTATTTCCAAATACTTTTTGCCTCTTTTGAAATGTATTTCCGATACGTATCGCGATACACTTTTACAGATATATTTCAGTATCAGTATTTTAGCTACTATTTTAATGTATCCCAGTATTTGTATTTCCAAATACATTTTTAAAGTATTTCTGCCCAACCCTGCCCTGGAGTCGCCGCGTGCCTACGTTTTCTCTTTTCTCTCAATTTTTGCTCGAATATAGTCAACGTTCAGATTGGGAGACAGATTGTGCGCAATGACGGAACGTATTTATGTTCATTCGGATTTGATGGGAAACAAAACAACACTGACGCAGCTTGAGCCATTTTAAATGCTGCGATGAATGCTCGAGTGAAGAGCGCATAGGACCACGAAAATTTACAAATAAATGGCGTGCTACATTTTCTGCGTACTTTGCTGGTATGCTCTAACAAAAGGTGTACCTTCAGTATATTTTTTTTTGCATTTCTTTCGACATTATATTTTTACAGTTTTTCTTATTTCTGTATTGTCTCCACTCCTATGTCCCTCTCGGTGTGTTGTTGTTTGTTTTCTCTTTTTCTTTATAGTTGGTTTTTAGTTCGAAAGTTTTTGTTATTAGTTGTTATTAGTTATAAAACGGGTGAACATAATAATCATCGTCATGCCTTTCCTAAGTTTTCGGTCGCTGCAGACAACACGTTTTCTCATTGTGCAATGCTATGTTATCGCATGTTATCCACCGGGAGCTGGTTGTTCTAAGTTGGGAGATGGAAGGGATATGTCGGAAAGGAGGGAGCGAGGAATAGAAGAAGGAGTGAAGTGTACGTCGACCATGAAACATGCGAGGACGAATGACGTCACGTGTGGGGTGTCAAGGTTGCCAAGTGGTAAACAGATGTATGAAACTGTCTGGCAGATTTTCGCCTACGGCAATTGAACGCGTCGCTGCCAACCGCACTGCGACCTGTTGACAAGTCCAGCGCGGCTACGATGCTCGGATCCAAGGTCTCAACCGTCCGTCCGCCCAATTGGCGAAGAAGTGGCGGTCCGTTTCTTCGCAGTGTCGTCGACGTGGCGAAACAGGATGGGATACTTGGCTTTTATTCGTCGATGAGAAAACCGACCTAAATGTAGAACGGGAGCCGTCTTCTACCGAGGCGACTAGTCGATGCTGAATATCCCGTAACTGCACGACATTTCGCTATTCCATGCGTGAAGTTTCTGACGTGAATAATATATAGTCGGTAAAAAATGTACGATGAGGAGTTTATTGTGTAGGTTTTCGTATGTTGTTTTCCTGACGCGCATTCCAACTCATCTGCGGTATCGTCGACCGAATGTGTCAAGACATGAAACTTCATGAAGCGAATACGCTGAGAACAAGCGATGAGTATGGCCCCGGCGGCATTAGCTCTGCGCGATGCGTCCAAGCATTGTCATAGAGATTTGCTGTTGACGCCGCCTCCATCGTTTTCAGGTTCACCTCTTATTCCTGTACCGTTCCATGCCGATAGTCACCGACAATTTGGGAAACGCATTGACCAGCCAGTCCCGAGATGTGATGGTCGCTCCTCGCCCACCGAGATTGCTGCATTTGTCAGAACCCCCTCCCCCCCTCATTAAAAACAAAAAGAAAAAAACAAGGGGCACGGAGCGTCAAAATAATAAACATCGCGCAGCTTTTCTTAACGTGTCCGTGACGTCACCGACGCTTTAAGAAACGCAGTGCGTGTCCCGGGCATTTCATCATCACTCCGCAGCCAATAAAAACGCCGCCGAAAGAATCACAAAGCAAGAAACGTGGACATTCTAAAACACAAACTATGTTTTTCGAGCTCTCCATGACTACAGCTATCTAGATAAGGGGGGTGTGAGGATAAAGATCCCAGTTTACCAATAATATACTACACTTGAACATAATAATAAATATCGCTCAGGAGACCAAGTCACAGTAGAAGATAAGAGACAGGACAAGCGACAGGCTAAGCCCAACTCACCACCTTTGCTATACTGCACTTGCAATGTTTTTTTTTTTTTTTGATTTGTTTTTTAAATGTACGGATAACTTATGAAACACAGTTACGAAGAGGGAAACAGCGCCAAAAGTACGGAGGACAAAACCAGGAACACACGGACCGAGCGTTGCCTGACAACTGGCTTATTTTGGGAAAAACAACCTTCTGGCGTAAAAATCAGACAAAACACACATCGGACCATCGCCTAAGGGCATGTGTAACATCTCTCCAAGAACAAGATTTCTCTTTCGAATAGAGCAATCGAGGGAGCACTGACGCACTCATCATTATACTCTAGAAATGTAATAAGCCTCGAATAATTCACGAGTCACCTGTTGACTGTGCCGAGCGACAATCGTCGTTTCTTCCAAAAGAGAGGAGCACCCACATCTATCACAATGAATGGCTAAATCACCCGATGAGGAAGATGTTTTCGAAAGTGCGTGTTCTCTGAGCCTATTATTGATGCACCTTCCTGATTGGCCAAAGTACACTCTCCCACAGG
The DNA here is from genome assembly GCA_037355805.1 of Ixodes ricinus. Classification (NCBI taxonomy): domain Eukaryota; kingdom Metazoa; phylum Arthropoda; class Arachnida; order Ixodida; family Ixodidae; genus Ixodes; species Ixodes ricinus. The sequence continues at coordinate 49,332 of JAZHYW010009489.1, forward strand.
ACAATTCAATTTTGTACACCACGCCGACTGCCCAAGGCACAAACTTCTTCTTTGTGCTTCATACCATAACCAAGTTTATCCGGACGACCCCTATCACCTTAGCACATAGACGCCCAAGTTTTGAAGGCGCAGAGAACACCACGGGGACTCCATGTCGGTGTGCTATCCTTTTGTGTCTGTGCGCAACCTTATGTATATAAGGAAGAACCACCGGTCCTACGTTAGCTTTCCCTCTTCGTAACTATGCATAACCAACTCGGCCAATTTTCAGTGGTGTTATGAAGCACCATATTCAAGCAAAATTTGTTTCCTAGTGTCTAAACACTGAAATACCCAAAATCTAGCTTTGACAACCATTCCATAAGGTATCATTTTGGCGGTACGTCCTAGTGATTCGTCAGCACAGGCTGACTCCGACCGAACATTCAATAACGCAAACACAATAAACCCCCGGTTGAATCAAACGCGTCGTTAGCTCCGCGCTGGCGACGGTTTTGAACTCCCACGCTAGCGGCGTACACGCCAGAACAAGCACATCCGCGCGCCGCGGTTATGAGAGCAGCGGCCGGAATTATGCATAGCCGTCGCGTAATATAAACTCGACGGTCGTCGGGCTTCGCTTGGCTGCATTAAACTCGAACGCAAATTCGTCGCTGATCTAATCAGAGCGTTGTCGCACAATGCACTCTAATTTTTACGCGCGGCCGTGATTGAAAACTCTGCTAGGCAGCCGTTCCTTCACTCTTCTCCCTCTTTCTCTCTTCTTCCTCTGCACTCTCTCTGTCTCTCCTTATCTTGCTTTCTCTCTCTCTCTCTCTGTTCTCCCTCTCTTCGTCGTGCTCTAATCTGATTTTGCAGGCGGGGTAGCGTCTGTGCGCTCGCGGCGCTGGCGACGCCAACTTTGGAGTCCATCCAAAGTCCGGGATACAATTTTCCCCGAGTAGCTTAAAGCCCGGGAGTTGTTTCAACGAGTTTATTTGGAGAAGCGAAGACGAGAGGACCAGATTGAGATTTCGGGGCGACAGTGTTGCACCGTGGTGCGGCAAAGGACCCTTCTGAGAAGTCTCTCTATTTCTTAATGTGGCCATTTGGGCCAGTTGGTTCATAATCGTAGACAAGCGCAGAAAACATAGGCACGGACAAGAAGTTGACGTAAACATTGGCGCACTCGCAAATAACATTTATTGAAAAACAAAAATCCTTTATATAGCCGTGAAAAACATCAGCCATGACTACAGCCGGTGTATCCCTCGTTCAAAGAAATTTATATTATTTTGCCGATAAGGTTATGGATGTGTCACGTGTACACCAGAGCCGTATATACAGAGAGTTTGGCCATTCATTGGGAAGTATAGGAGTCAAATGAGGAGACGCCATTGGCCGAAAGCGTGCTGGGCGTGTTCCAGGGCGTCTTCACAAATTCGAATGTGGCCAACCAGAAGCCGGAAATAATACCCTGGCGGTGGTCGCGAGAAACGAAATTAATAAGTGCGTCGGAGTAACTCTCGGTGACTGAAAATATGGTGCACGTGATGTTTCAATCACGGTCATCCAAAATCATGGTGGATGAGCGCGACTAGCGGAACGATCGACATAATCCGTACGCCAGGCGCCGAGGGCCGGGAATCTGCCGTCCGAGCGGTCACACTCTGTCTGAGCAAAACAGAGTTCGAGCGGCACATTCGTTTCTTACATCTTTCTGCATGATCATTATCGAAGCATCACGTGCACCCTATTTTCAACCACGAAGGGTTACTACATTTAACTCTTACGCGCTTATTAAAACCACATATCTATGATTAAAACTGTTTCTCGCTACCACCGCTAGGGGATTCTTTTGGGCTTCTGGTTGGCCAACAGAAAATGTCAAGCCCTCTTTCTGCGTCTGGTGCACGCCCATTAGCTCTGCCTGCTCCTCCCATTGACCAAACTCTGTCTATACACGGCTCTGGTGTACACCTCGTTCCTTTGGCTTTAATCTCAAACGCCTCGTGTAGCTCTCTAGATATTTTATCTGGGCATCTGGCCAAACATTTGGTGTCATAAAATGACGGGGAGCAAGGGCAGCGGCTTCAGTGCGTGGCCAGCTGTCCTCATGGGGTTGCTCGTGTTGCCGCGTCATGTTCGTGGGCGCGATCGTTAAAACATCGGTCTGTCTGATCAATGTATACAGAACCGCATGACATTGGGATTTCGTACACAACTCCCGTCATGCATTCTGTGAATTTTTTGCGGTGTTTTGTTTTGCCTTTGTCTGCAGCATCTGCGGGGGAGTTGATTTTACGGCAGTCTGGACAGCTTGTTGGGTTCCGAAAAAAAACAGCTGCCAGCGTCGTACCGGTCAGCCACCTTTTTGAGGTTCAGGGTGTTATGGAGTGCATATACGGAATTACAACTGGCCTTACTGTGCTTCTATTACGAGGGTGCCTATGTGTCCCTTTAATCTTATTGACTATGCTTTCCACCACCTCCACCAGAACGTTTGGAGGGAAACCAGTCATCTGCAAATTTGCTGCTTGTTTCTCGAAGCTCTCTTGTGCACTGTGACTCACAAGACTTCTTCGGAGACGCCTCAAGACACATAGAGATCACTCCTAGTTGCTCAGACCTTGGACTGGGCGGTGCTGAACGGGAGAATGCCCTTCTTTAAGCGTGGCTCGGACGTCCAGCATATGTGATCCTTCGTAATTCTCAGCCTTGGATATAAAAACTGCGACTGATTCTTTTTCGGCTTTTCCTGGTTAGATTTCAAGAATTCACCACAAGACTTCAACACATCTAGTATTATTTTTATTTCACTTCTAGCCGTAGTAGTCGTCTTGCTAAGAGCAAGAAAGTCGTCAACAAATCTGAAAATCTTGAAACTTTCCGGTTCTGGGAGTCTCCCAAAGACGTTTGTCCCGCACCTACTTAGAAATATATTCCACGGTATGCCCTTACAAAAAACTGTGATGCTTTTCTATTGAAAGGCTGTTGGAAAAAGTCGTGAGAGGATATAAAATGTAAATAACTTTTCATCTGACTTTCTCTACTTTAATAGTCAATAGCTTTTCTGTTTGACTTTCTCGTGAATATTGTGCCCACTTTCTAATAAGAAAGTCAACAGACTTTCTGTCGCCTCCAATATGCTTTTTCAGCAGCTTTTCAATTGAAAAACTACAGCCGTTTAAAAATAGAGAAAATTTTTTTACAGCTTAGCTATTCATTCAACAAACGTTTTGAAAGCTTACTATGGCTTTTCACTCTCGTCCAAATTGGCTGCAACAAAATAACGTAAAAAACGTCGATTTTTTAAGAAAATTTTGTTAGTTAATGTTTTTTGTGGTATTTCAAGGCACTACTATATACAGCCCACAACTACACATTAGAAACGAACACAAACACAACTATCATGAAGCAGTGAACACCTGAATCTTTTTCTTTCCTTTATTGCCGGGTTTCGACAAAAACAGAGCAAGGCCCTGTAAAATGATAAAAATTATGTTGGTCATACAGCGGCCAGCATGGCATGGTTAAAATGAACTCAGATGCGTCACATTTTCCAGCACGGGTAGCCAGTCAGATACACAACTTCGAGACTTCCACACCTTCACAATTTGCCACATCATTTCGTAAAAGTACTCGTGAACCTGTTTTGCGTCAATTTCTGCTTGGCGCACGGCGATGCGTGACTTCCAAATGCTATGAAGCCCCACAAGAAAAACAAGATCGTTATCATCGTTTTCAACGGCTAAGTACCGAATGCAATGTGGGTCCAAACGTAAATCCTTCCTCCACCTACGTCAAAAAATGTCCCCCCCCCCCTAAAAAAAGTCCCAGCACTTTAGTGACAGGTGCTCTACCGTCTCCTGTAGTGAGCACCTAAATCACAGTCCCGTTGACTGCTCCAGACAGCCTTATATAGCCTACATATTGCAGATAATCATTTGGCCGGTGACCACCTCAGCAGTTATTAAGGTTCCAAGTATTCGATCTTCTACTCGGGAATCTGTCAAAGGGAGAACAGTGTTTCGAAGTTCGTGGACTGATATGTCTTATCAAAAGCATTGGTACAGCTAGTAATAATTCGGCACAGTCGACGAAAACCACATCCACAAAAAAGGGCTCCTAGAAGAAATATTATCGCTTCTTTGCATAGCACCACTTTGGACGAAGCGAGTCAAGGCAGTTTCTCCACTTTCAAATAGTTTTTTTGGTTTTCTTTACTAGTTGACTATTTGATATGGTCATTCAAGTCACTATAGTCCCTTACAACGTCAGAACGGCAGGGCATGCCTTTCGAACGGCTGGCACGCGCTCCATGTTTTCCGTCGTGCTTTGGCTGCACGCGCTCGCTAGAGGTGCGCGAACGCCGAAGCGTTGTCAAGGGGTAGCAAGCTCGCTCTGGAGGCGGGACAACTGGAAGCTGCTCCCTACCGTTCTCACCTTGTCAGAGACTATTGAGAAAATTAGCGACTTTTGACATCTAGTCGAGGTGTACAATGTTCAATAAAAAGTAAACAGAAAGTCTGTAGCTTTTCTATTGACACTGGCTAAAGAGAGTCAACTGAAAATTTTCAACATGAAGTAAACAGAACGTCTGCAGTCATTCTGATGACACTGTCAACAGGAAGTCAGCAGAAAAACAATCAACATAAAGTTAAAAGAAAGTCAACAGCTTTTCTTTTAACTCAGGCTGAAGATAATGATCAAAGTGTAAACACAAAGTTAGAAACTTTCTGTTGATCACGTCAAAAGGAAGTCAAAATCAAAAGAAAGTAAGGAGAGTCAACAAGAAGTCAACACGTTTTCAATAAAAGCCAAAAATCATTTTTATAGGGTCGGGTGCCACGCAGGAGCCAAATGCCGATTCCCTTTTCTTTGCAAAAACAGATCCCCTTGAAAAGACACTAAAGTATTCTGTAAGTAGAAAACCAAAGATCCAGGAGGTGGTCCACGACAATATACCGCACGAGCTTGGGAGCGGTACAACGCCGTTATATTCGTTGCACTCTCTGACGGATTTGATCAGGAGTTCATGCTCAACTGAATAAAAAAATGTCCCCTACGTCTACCAAGAATGCACTTCGCGTGCCCTTCTCTTACACAATCTATAACGCCGAGGGAGTTTTTTTTTTTTTTTTTAATAACGAACAGGTCACATAGTTCTGAGTACTCAAATACTTACAAATATAGGTAGCTACCTGAAACTGCCAAGAATGTATGACGGAAGTTGTGTACGAAATCCATGCATATGTCATGCGGTTCTGTATACATTTTTCAGACACGCACGCGGATGTTTTAACGATCGCGCCCGTGAACATGACGCGGCAACACGAGCTACCCCATCACAATATCTGGCCACGCGCCAGCCGCTGCCCTTGCTCGCTGTTATTTGTAGACACGAACTTTTTGCCCAGATACCAATATAAAAAATCTAGAGAGCTACTACGAGGCGTTTGAGATTAAAGCCAAAGGCACGAGGTAGCACAAGTGACACATCCATAACCTTATCGGCAAAAGGATATGACTTTCTTGATAGCCAGCCAACAACAGTCAAGCGGAGCCAGCAGAGTGAGAGCCCATGGTTATACCCTGTAGCGTTGGAACTTAAGCCCCACATTCCGTACCGACGGCTTCGATATGCGCTACGTATGCGAGCGCAACGCACAGATATTAGAGATTAGAGCATGACGCAGCGAAAAGCTTGACACTTCTTCGCAGTAAAGCGCACTCCTGTGATACGTAGTCAATTTCCGATTGGCCCGCCAGGGCCGTAGCTTCCGCCGTACTGAACTGTTATGGTATCACACCTTCCTGCTCTCACCCAGTATTTCTTGCTTCAGACACTATATGCTGAGCGGCGCCCCTAGAGCAACAGCTCACGTTTGAACAATGCAGCCGCCACTTCTAGGCATACCCAATATTTCTTGCTTTAGTCGCTAGATAGCGCCGAAACCAAACAGCATTTCAGGTTGCCTTTAGAGGGCTAGGTCGGCTGTAGTCATGACTGACGTTTTTCACGGCTATGTACGATATTGTTTTATCAATAAATATTAGTTGCGAGTGCGGCTGTGATTTACGTCAAGTTTTTGTCCCTGTCTATTTTTTTCAGCGCTTCTCTACGATCAACCTATTTACCCTGTTTTAGAGTCAAATCCGAAGCTCTAATGGCAGCATTGAAGTTACAAAATATGCATGATCAAAGTGATGCCACTTCCATCTATCTTACTGCTTCAAATCATGCTTGCCAGTTACCTCAAGTTTTATGCGAAACCTAAAAAAAAACGCATTGTCGTCCCACCGAAAATTTCCACCCCCCCCCCCCCCATCAAAAAAGCGACTTGTTTGAGCTATTGACGCCATATCTATAGCTCAAGAAGCTGCATTATCAAATCGTAACTACGTTCAATTCCGTCCGCAGCTTAACTATTTTGTCGAACTGGTCGGCATTACAAAGCTTTTCCACAACAGGTAAAAAGCAAACGTCCTTGAAAGTCCTAACAAGTTGGTCCTTGTGGGTCGCCTCCGATTCACGAAGTCGAGGGTGCTTCATTTATGCGATCTTATTTTTTATCGTCACTGCCGTTAGAGCGGAAATATTGGAGATTTTCAGACTGCCGCCACGTGGCCTCGACGTTTTGAATGGGCGACTATTTTGCTTTTCTCTTCGTGGATTATCAATCCTCGGTGAAGTTTGTTTTTACAAACACTTGGGTCTGGACCAATTTGTCGACACTGAATATAGTTTAAAGAACAATAAAGACCCGAATATGGCAGACAGGAGAGCGCCTGTCCTGTCGTCTTAGTGTCTTCATTGTCCTCGTTTCCTGAGTGCTTTTAATCTTCTCATCTGCTTGCACCTCTATTGCGCCTAAAGTAAAGACACACCTGAACTATGGCTCACTGGGGACACGCCACTAATAAAACTGCGCTCTTTTTAGCCTGGACGTCGGTTATGCAGAAATGCTCACCCTCTCAGTAGTCACGATCGTGGCTTATAAACGCCGTGAACGCTGCGAATCTATTGAGAGTACCAGATGTATGAAGCCCTGGACAGCTTACGAAAAGAGGGGCGTCCCACAAGCATCTAATTATCGCTACGTATCCATTAATATGGCGGCTTACCACATGGGGATGCCAAAGAACCACTCAGAAACCAGAGGTGGTGGCTTTCTGAGCAGTCAGGTAAATTTTAGTGATAATGATTTCGCATAAAATGTGGTGAATCAAGGCAAACCGATTTTGTAACGAATATTTTTGTGGAGTGCAACTGTAACGCATAAATAATTCACGAAGGCATTTTTAAGTAAAACAATTATTGGAAATCAGCTTAGACTTTTTTTTAGATGGCCAGCACAAAGTCCACGTGACCGAATCATTTTCTTCCAACAAAGCGTAGCCTCAACAGTGGTTTCTACTGAAGACTAATTACGAAATTCGACCGCGCAATACACAAAAAAGAATCACTAGGCCTACCTGGGTCAAGAAAATGAAAAAAACGCAGATGTACATGCCCTGTGAATCAACGAACGAAAAACAAAGCGCACGGCGTAGGAAAAAACAAAACAAACACAATAACCGTCGATGCAACCCCACACAATAACTAAAAGAAGTTTCTGTGACTCTAACATTTTTCAGGCAAAACCGTCAGAGTTGCTGTGTTCAAGGTTTAGCCTAAAAACATTCGGTTGTTTCGTCATCACAATTTTTTTTTCTCTAACAGTATCTAGAACAAGCTTTAGGTGTCGATTAACACACGTCTCCACAAACCAACACGAATCACGACTTCAATAAATCGTGAAAACACACGCTCCGACACTAAACATACCAAATAACAAAAGAAAAAAGCACGCCTGCTGTACTTAACGCCTGTTCAAAATCAGCCCGTCAGTGCCTTTCCTATTAAACCCCTGTTTTCCCCAATTCCCCTTTTTCCCTAGGGACTCCCCATTGTTCTGCTTCTGCGTGCAAACCGAACGCTTCGACGGTAGCGAAAGTCGTTCCCATGGTGCCACCCAATTTAATTAATGTCAACAAACTGAGCTTTCATTGCCCCCCCCCCTCGTCCCCCCCCCCCTTTCCCCCCTTCCCCCTCCCTTTCCCCTCCCCGCCTACGAGAACAGAGTGCCATTCAGCGGAAACAAGGTGGACTGCTTCACTGAGATTAACTTTACGATGGACCGTAGTGGACGCTACGAGCCACACCAGCCAATAAAACTCTGCGTAAGTGCCACGTGACCGCCGAGAGGGGCTTAACCACTTGCTTGAATGTCGGGCTAATTTGCTTTTCATGCTTTGATGAAACTGAACCATGAAGTTTTTCGGATAGTGATACTGAGACTAGAAGGACGACGCGACATACGCACATAAACGCGGACTAACAACATTTTTTTTTTCCTTGCACACAAAAGCGGAGGCAAAAACCGGTCGCACTTTTATATGTGTGTTGCCTCGTCTTTCTAGTCTCAATTGGTTATTTGCAATCCTTCGCAGCGAAGTCGTCTTTCTAGTCTCAGTGTCCTTACTTGTCATCCTTCGCAATGCAGTCGTGTTTGCAGTCTCAGTGTCGGTATTTGTAATCCTTCGCGGAGCAGTTTGATCAAAACTTCGAGAGGGGGCTCAGCGACGAGTGGGGACCATGAGTCACGTGTTACGCTCACAGAGCGGGACTGGCTAGGATTGCTCATATTTACCGCTTATATTCCTCGTAAGGTGAAGCGGACTACACCTGGGAAATGAGAAATGACAAACATATATGTAAAAAAATAGTGAAAGCAGTGCGAAAGTGGGGTGCGAGAGAGGCGAGCGAACAGCCGCTCCTCGATTCGGCAGAGCTCATAGCATTAGCACGTTATCTCGGCCAACGGTGGGGAACAGAGGCTCGCGCGACCAAGTGTTGGCGGCATAGTACGGCGCGCGCCTGCAGCGAACGAACCGGACCTCTTTCATTGGCCACTTGTCAAGGGCTATTTGGCTGCGCGAAACTCGGGAGGGAATTTTTCCGCTTGGTCGGTCTTGTTACAACTATAATCGCTGACAGTCTAAGAAACGGAGGCAGTGGCTTAAGATGTCTCATGCTTCTCCTTTATTGATTCGGTTTTTCGCGTGCTTTTTATCGGGACATTGCCGCAGTCTCTATTGCAGCGCCTTCTCTAAAACTGACAAAATCTTGCAGGTCGCCACGAGACACGCGCAGCCGAAAGTAGTGCTGGGGTAGAGCGGCGTGACAACGGACAGAGAGGAGAGGCATGTAACGGGCGCCCTTGCTGCGCAGAGACGCCGAAACAACACTTGTCCCGAGCGATGGAATGTCCGCTCGTGCTTCTCGCGCTCCTCGCGCTACCGCTTCTGTTTCTTGTCGGGTTTGAAAACCATGTTTCGGTTCCTCACCGCTGGCAAAAAGCTGTGCGCCGACTACAGGGTCCCTGAAGAAACAGCTTCCAGTGCTACCAGATCCTCGCTCCTCCAAATCTGCGACCGGAGCGCTCTATGGCTCCGTCGTCGTGTACTGTCAGGCTTTGTGAGTAGTGAGAGGCAATGCTCATGCTGGATAAGGAGCAATCCTATGATGATCGGCCCCTCACCACTCCATGCGTTTTTTTTTTTGTTAGTTCCCATTAGCATACGATGTCCTGCTCTTCCTTCTTTTTTTTTCAGAACTGGTTTTTGCGGGTCACTACGTTCCAGAGGTCTCTCAATCGGCAGTAAAGAAAAAGAAACCGATAGGTGTCGTGCGCGCTCCAGCCAACACCTCCAGATAACAAAGCAGGAGCGATGAATGAGATAAAGTCAGTCATCAGCGAAGGACAACGCTGGGCAACAGATTGGACCACGTCGAACTGCTTCAAGGTTCGGCTCTGGATCGGACTCGAAGCCGAGCCCTGGCGCTGCACATCAGTGTTTCCCAATATGTGCTCCAGCGCTGGCTTCGCCGGTGACGCAAAGCATCAACACTCCCGGCCTTTTGTCTTTAGGTGGTGCTGGCTCAGCCTGCAGCTTAACATGTGGGAGAGATAAACTTATCGGTTTCCTAATAACCTCGTTCGCGATACTTCTGCTCGCTCCGCCTTCTTCGTCACTGCTTCGTTTTCGTAATCTCGAGTGACATTTATTGAGGACGCCTTAATACCTAGCCAGGCACCCAGCTGCGCAATAGGTCATTATTGGGAAGGACATCCAACCGCCGCGCCCCTAGTCACCAAAATAAAAACATCACCGATGTGCGGACGACAAATACTTTACTAGGGGGCTTACATTCTACTGCGCTGATTTACATTAGATGGCGAGCCTATTGCGCTAATTTCTCCCCCGCGTTACGGACGTCTCGCCGCGCCGGAACGAAACATCTTTGCTCTGGAAAATCTTTAGAGAACAAGCTGCGATACATATTCAGCAAGTCACTCGCACCTGGAGCGAACGGCTTGCGGCGCGCCTTGCCCACCGGCGCGAATGCCCGATAACCGCGACTTCTATGAAAACACGTGGCGCCTCGCACCCTCCCCCCATTCACTGCGGGAGAAACCCAAGGTTGCTGGTCATCCAGCCATTCAAGCTGCGCTAGACCTGTCCAACCTTGACCTGTCCGCGCCGAGGCCATTGCATTACCGGGCAGCAGGATGTTTTCCCTAGTAAAGCATTTGGGGACAATAAGAACTTAGATCATTTGTTTGTTGTCTGGACGCAGCGCTCGGGCCATGTAACCGAACCCTTCCGTCATCGTTCGGCTGGGAGATCGTGCTTAATCAGTAAATCCTAACGTTGGTAAATCCGGCTGCGACGCAGCACTCGTGGATTGTTTTACTTCATATTTGTCAACTTAGTGCGGGGAGAAATTGGGGCCTGGAGTCGTGTGGAATCTTCGCCCGCGCCAAATCGAGAAAGACGAAGTAAAAGGTAGATGGCAAGGGGTGCCTTAGGTGGCAAACACAAAAACTCGGGGAAAACAAGCAGCCCCTTCTGTCGGCTTAAAGTAGAGCAAGGTGCGTCGGTGAAAAGTTGACGCGCAACGTGGGCGGCCCCGGGGAAGATAATGGTGAGCGGCGCGGCACTGGACCAGATTTCAGACGTCATGCTCTTCCCAGAAGTGGCGCGCGGCACGTGTCTGGAGCATTTTCACAACAATACATGGCTCCACTTTTCGCAGGATAGAGGATCTAAAAACAAGCAGGGGTGCCCACATGTCTCGTCTGTCTCAGTGTGAAGACATCCATTGTTGCCTCTGAATGTCCAGCGCGTGACGCTCTCGCGCACTCGGTGCGTGACTTGGGCGCTAAAATGGCGTCTCTGCATTAGCCAAAGCTATAGCGTTCGAGCTGATTGACACCGGATTGCGCGAACTCAAAACGTGCATAAAAAAAACGATTGGGCGTAAAAATGGCTGAGATGTCACCACCTCGCTGTAAAAGCGCACGTGCGTAAGGAAGGCACTCTGTAGCTGATGATGGATGGATGATGGATGAGCGGAATACGGCTGAGCGCTTTGGATCGGGCGGTGGTAGCTTACGCCACCTTAGCCAATTTGGTCTCACCATCGAAGCTTAGAATATTGTAAACGTGAAAACCATTAGCGGCGAGATGTTTTGGTGGCGCCCTCCTATGGTTCCCCCTTGTGACGTCATTACCTTGCGAACAACAAGTTCGATGGTGTTTGTAAATAGCATGGTGGAAGCTTGAAATCATTGCGCTCTCAAAGAAACACTGCCAACACCGTCAAAATTGAAGTTCTTTCATTCCTCTTATTCCGTCGATGATAACCCCTTCCGACGTCATAGTCAGCGTTCGGCCAATCGTGGAAGGCTGACCACAGCGACGCTTTCGGTCGCGCACGGGGCCAACATACACTCCGCACCAAAGACAAGCCGGACATAGCGCCCTCTACAGGGAGTATTCACTGGCGGCCATAAAGCTGTGTCACAGCCTCCTCTATACCCAAAAAGCCTGGCAGTTCGATTTCGACGGGAGCCATAGAGTGCCCGGCCGCAGATTTGGAGCGCGCGAGGATCTCGGTAGTCATTGCGGAGCATTTCTCGGGGAGTTCGGGCATTCAGCGCACATGCTTTTGCAGCGGCGAGGACCCGAAACATGGTTTTCAAACCCGACGAGAAACGAAGCGAAGTAGCCCTGAGGATTACGAGAAACACGAGCGGACATTCCATCGCCCGTGCCGGGGCATCCACACGAAGGAGAAATCCGCCACTTTGCTCCGGAGCACGCATCACGAGACATACGTCATCCCTTTTTTGATCGCCTCGCGGCGCGTTCTCCGCGGCGGAGGCGCGGAGGCTTCGTTCCACAGCACGAAAGCCCTGCAGGCGCACGCGGCGGAGCCGGGGACGGAGTTTCGGATGTTGACGTCTACGACATCCGTCCGCGGAGTTCTCCTTCGTGCGGATACCCCTTGCCAAGTGTGTTTTGGCGTCTCGCACGCAGAGCGGCGTCCGTTACATGCCTCTTGTCTGCCGCTCTACCTTTTCACTTGCGCGGCCGTATCACGACGATCTGGATCACGTGCTGATGGCGAGCTTCCAGTGTTCTTTTTGCGACGTGCAGTACGCACCATAAAGATTGCCGGTCTTAGCAGCCTGCGTATTGTGAGCTCATCCCGAGCATGCGCTCTCAACAGCGCGCCCTCAAAAATGGCGTCCAGTGAAGACCTCCTATACTTTCCTCGCATCTCGGCATGAATTATTGTTGGGCAGCGCGCACGCTGAAAGCGCGAGCTGAAGTTGCATTGGGACGAAGCCTTCGGCGGCTGCACGAGCGTACTCGCAGCGAGCGAGCTCCAGTTAAGCGCAGTCAAGCGCTACCTGCTCGCGCCTGCACAGCCCGTAGTTAGTCCGTGCATGGCGGTGAGACGAAGTATATGAGCGGCGAGATGCTTTTGCGGCCCCTGCATGTTTACCTCTCGTGACGTCATTACCTTTGCGAAGAACAGGTTAAAGGGTGTTTGTGAACGAGCTTATACGGTGAAGCTTGAAACCATATTGCTCTGAAACCAGCACTACCTACACCGTCCAAAGTGAAGTTCTTTACATTCCCTCTTATTCTTCGCCGAGGAGAAATACTTTGCTCACGTCATAGTCAGCATTCGGCCAATCGCGAGGTAAACCACAGCGACGCTCTCGGTCGCGCATGTCGCCAATAGCTCGATCGCCTCGCCAAGAGCCCTGAGTGAAAGTGAGCTCAGGTTACACGCTGCGCTCGAAGTGAGAGTGATTAATTCTATAATCGTTTTCACCTCAAGAAAAAAAAAGTTTTGCTCACCGCTCTTACGGCGCGCGAAGATGTTCTTACAAGATTTGCTTGCCGGACGAAGAAGCGAGGCTTTTGGCGTTTGAAGCGTGTATGTCTTGATAAGATAACATATATCGAAACTTAAATGCAACTACATACAATCCTAATTATCTACGTAAAGGAGTAAATTAGTAATGCTTCACGAAAAGACGGACTTTTTTTACTATTGTTTTTTTTTTTATGTGGAAACGAGTCTAGTGATTTTTGTTCGTGCAGGTTATGGTATGAGGGGTACTGCTCTATTCCGGGATTTTTTCATTGTAGCCCTGTTTCATTACGACGGCGGTTGCAATAACGTGTCTACTGCAAGTGTAAAAATGGGGGTGAAGTTTTGCTGGAGAACCTATCTTTGCGTGCATGTGTGTGTATATATTTATATATACATATGTGCGTATGTGTGGAAAGGGGGTCGCGTACGCGTGTGCGTACGTTTGTGTGCGCGCGTACATCGGTGCGTGCGCGTGTGTCTATATGTTGTGTATGTACGTGCGTGAGTGTGTGTCTGTGTGTATTGATACCCTTTACATAGTAAGGATAGTGTATAAACCGGCCTACAACCTATTACGACAATACCACGCATATTTCAGACAAGTCAGCGCTAGCCGCTGTTCCAACCCGCATGTTGGACCGGGTGAAGGGGGCCTGCAGCACACCCGAGAAATAAATGCCCAACTGGGCCCAAGTTTAGCAGTCCTATAGAGACCTAACTTGGGCCTCATAAAGTATTACTCCAAGGCGTTAGTTAGGGCCAAAGAGCTTTTCCTTAGCGCTAACTGGCCAGAGAAATACGACGTCTAACCTTTCTCTGGTTCGCCACACAACTACTAAAGTGGAAGACATGAGCCATGGGATGGCACATTACTACCTAACAACCCGCACTGAAGTCTAATTCTGCTTTACTTGGCAATTGAGTAGCAAAGCTTCCAGATGACAACCAAGCAACCCGAAGTAAAGCCTAAATATTATATTTCCTTGGCTTGACTTCTTTGGGCATTCAGGGCCCTAAATTGCCAAACAAAGAACGCATTTTGGCCGAAACAAACTCTGCTACGTAGCTGGAGGGCCGGTGTGAGAAGAGCTGGAATTCTCAACGCACAAGTTAGCGGAGCGTTTTTAGCGAGTGCCCTACTTCAAAGGGGCGCAAAACGAGGCACCAGACAGAACTGCTGTGCATAATCATTTGCGTCCTCAAAGGCTCGCCGTCTCTCCAAGTTCGCGGCTCGTGTTTGATCTCTGGACTTGCGCACGGAAAGCCAGGAAATGCATTAGCGAAGGGCCGTGCCGCCTTCAAACGCAGCGCCACATATCGCAACAAAATATATCTTCCCCCCTTCTCCCCCCTCGTCTGCTCTAACCTATACTCTGTCTCACTAGTCGTGAGCATTGCATGCGAAGGCAGCGCCAGGAGAAGAGAGAAAGGGGAGCATTAGGAGGGTGGGACCGAAGAGGAGGGCGGTGGAAGACGAGGGGAAAAAGGGAGAGTACTAGGAACGTTAGAGGGGAGAGGCGGTTTCTTTACTCCTAGCTAACCTTCTCAGTGCTCGCTGTTTCTCCCTCACCCGGCGTTGCCTTCGCCTGTGGTGCACGCAACTAGTGACACACAGTATAACTGCAACTTTAGTGTGGCGAAATTTCGCTTTATAGACCATTCGTCAAAAAGCGCGTATAGGAGCACGTCGCTCCCATACGCGCTTTTTGACCCCGCTTCAGTGACGGACTGTTCTTGTTGCTTTTGGAGCACCGTTGAAAATGGGCGTTAACGTAGACCATGGTCACAATTCTTGATGTCCCTTCTTTTAACGATTAATAGATTATTTGTTATCTGATTAACTTTTCAATACTTAATTTGCTATCTATAGGATTAAACGGTTTAATGTTAAGGCTGACTGAGGTTAAGTAGGACTCCGAAAGTACGAATAACAGATTATACCTCGGCGTTATTCCTTTTCTGAAATACGTATAACCATAGCGATGCTAAAACAAAACAAAAAAATATATTTGTTTAAGCCATTTTATTGCATTTTTGTTTTTTCAGCTTACATGAAAGTGCCGTAATTAGGGTAAAATAAAACGCCAACCAAGAAATAATTTATACGCATTTATGCTGATGTCACGTCGTTTAGCATACATTAAAATGCCGTAAAGTGAGCAATGTGGAAAAAAAGGTAAAAATAAATCTATACGCAATTCTACTGCCTTCACGTTGTCAGCCATTACGTACTATTTAAGTAACCAAAAAGTGCGACATAAAGGTAAATTACCATACCATATTCTGCGTAATTCAAGTACGAAAATCGCGGACTTCAACAAAATCAATGCGGTGTTTTACTGATCCTTCATCCCCACTACCGTGAAAAGGAACAATGTAAAAAAACACGCAATATTATAATAAGATTTAGTCTACAGAAGGATGCTCATCAGCAACTAAGGTATATCTTAATTGGACGGGTATCGTTACATGATGTGGGTACAGGTTGTCAACGCGACACTTGCCTCGTTCGATGTACCACCACCAGCCTACACCGGTTCGGAAAAGTGGAAGGCAATGCATATTTCCGGATTGCGTTTCGAGATAGGATGCTCTCGAAAATCGAATACAGGTTGTCCACCGAACGCAGCGGTGGAGGAAGTACAGGTAAATCGAACGCAGCAATCGATCTTTCAAGGTTTGCTGGGAAACAAAATGTTTTGCTCCGGTTCGATAGCTGCGAGGATAATGCATGTAATAACACCCCCAAAAAGGGTCTTCTCTTGACAAATGATTATATTAAAAATTGGAGCTCCAATCCACGCTGTGAAGGTGGTTGGTCAGCGAAGCTGTGGTATCACCTGCAACGATTGCCTACTGCACTATGCGAAATGCCGCCGCCGGTCGCAGCACGCCGCCGCTGGTCGTATTGCCGCTTCTTTTCCCTTTGCCGCTCCTAGTATTCACGCTGCTCCTGGGAGTCCAAGTCCTAACTATGCGTGGCCTATTCATCGCGGTGCTGCAGCAACAATGAAATCAGTTGCCATACTCCGTTTCATCTTACGTTTAAGCGAAGCGCATGTTACGAGCCATCGGAGTCGATCGGACGCCGTGTGAGTGTCACGTGACCTTAGAGAGGGGGCACAGCGACGCGCGGAAAGCGTATCACGGGCCACGACCACAGAACGGCATCGGCTAAAATAGCTCGTAGCATCCGCTGCGTCCGGACGTAAGGTGATAGGCGGGTTCTTCTTTTATATATGAAAGGCTAGTAACGTCACTACGTGCTTTGCATTGTTCGCAGGCGCCGTTATCAACCATTATGCGGTTTGCACTTCACACCAGGGCTTCAAATGATGTCAACCCCTCCTTCGAAGCAGCTGCAAGCCTAATCTTTCCCGGAACGCATGGGTGTGTGTTCCTATTTTTCACACGCGCCTTATCATCCATCCTGTGGTTTTGATGCCTGTTTTGTGGTTTTCTTTATTCAAACGGATACTCAGCTGTATGCTGTAGGCCTGATTTCAAAGGAGATATGCTGTATTGCCTTCAACTGTTCGTCGGGAGTTTTTTTTTGCTTACAACGCCAACGACAGGAAATTTGCTTGGCTGGTAGAGGTATACAGCTTCGCTGAAAATATATATATATATATATATATATATATATATATATATATATATATATATATATATATATATATATATATATATATATATATATATATATATATATATATATATATATCAGCTATTAATGCAACGATCGATCCATCGGACGCTCTGAGAACCTTGTGCGGGGAGCAAGTCATCTGCTTCTTTTGCAGGAGTTGCGTGATGAGACGCCGAGCTCTTATTGGCCGACTGAAACAAAAAATAGTGGGTAGACCTCCCTGTTAGATGCTTTGAGGTCTACCCACTATATTTTTTTTCAGTCAGCCAATAAGAGCTCGGTGTCGTTCTGACGTCACCGCAACTCCTACGCAAGAAGCAGATGACTTGCTCCCCGCATAGTAATTGAAAGCCAAAGAAACATGAGGCCAGGGTGCAATCGCAATGCGAGATTGACCAATAAAAACGGGGGAGGAAGAATCACGACGACAGAACCGTTAAAGTTAGAAGCCACGCCCCGAGATTTTCAAGATCTCATTGACTACGCAGAGTCGATGCACACTTACGCCAAAGGTCACGTATTACGAATGGTATAAAGCAAAAGCTCGGGAGACTGTTGAAGATTAATTTGAAGTTCTAGCACACGTGCCCCTTTCTCCAAATTCGCGGACAGCCCCTTCCCTAGAAGCCATAATTACAGTAAAACACTGAAAGAGGAAATCACGCAACGTCTTTGGTAACCGCCAGTAATTAAGAAAGGCGGGACGTGACGGCTCCCCGTCATTATATTATAGCTTCGCGGTCAATTTTATTGCGGCATTGGCCCATACGAACGCTGAAGAGCGAATCACGAAGCAAGAAAAATAATAATAAGGCGAGCCGTGCCTTTATTCAGCTCTCAGCGACTGTATACAGGCCAGACCAAGCCCAAATAAACACGTCCCTCGCGATTTTCTGTCAGCTAACCACTCGTCAAAAACACGCCGTTTCCAGAGCCCCAAACTAGCTCGATCGACGGACGGGCGCACGGTACACGGAGCGCTCGCAAGGGCGCCAACAAAGAAGCTCGGGGACCCGAAAGCGCGGCAGATTCATCCGCGCGCTCCGGCCCACTCAGGCAAAGCATACCGCGATTATTTCCGCTACCTCCGCCGTTTTGTAAACAACAATGTGTTGCTTCCAGGAGTGCGCAGGGAAGAGAAGCGGCCTCCCTCGTTTCCTGCGACCGCGCGCCGAGCAGGAGGAGACCCGAACCGAACACGAGCGGCACCCGGACCCTACTTTCGACAAGGCCCCCGTGCTCTCCCCATCCAGTCGGCGCAAGCGGCGCTCGCGCCGCCCGCGGCTGCCTGCCTGGTTTCGCTCCGTTTTCGCGGATCGCGAGCCCTCTCCCCTTTTCCCCGGAGCCTCTCCTCTTCCGCGCACGCGCAGTCCGCGCCGCTGCCTGTAAGCAGTCGGGCGGAGCGCCGCCCGAAAACCCGCCGCAGGAAACCACGCGGACGGGCTCCGGCAACGCTCTCGTTGAACGCGTCGTCCGCAGGCGCTGCTCCGTACCAGCCGCCTTCGAACAAGCCGTTTTCGTCCCAACTTGGGAGGACTGCGAATTGGAGCTCAGTCAGGGAGGAAAACATTGCCCGCTCATCTTTGGACGCAAGCGTCGACAATCTTCGTGCGCATCGGTGTAACGTCGCGCAGAAAGTTCCGATCGGGTCACGTCAAGCACTTTCCAGAAGACTCACCGTAAAACAAACCCCAAAGATCCAACCCTCGTTCGACACTTATAAAAAAAAAGGAAGAAAAAAGTTACGTCTCACAAACAGTCATCTGGGTAACTCTGTAACTGTTCGCCGGAAGACCTAAGCTGGTGATAGAAAAGGACAAGTCTACTGTCTCTGGCAGACGTCTTGCAGTTTCCAAACAGCCACAAGACTCAAGTGTCGTCTGCTATTTGTGGAAGACTTATCGGGACGAATTGCTGCAGCCAGACGACCTCGAGACTCCAGTGTCGTCTGCTATCTCAAGAAAGCCTCATCAGACACCATCCCTTCCTTATGAAGTTGCACGTCACCAGCGGACCTCCTCCTCTATTCCCTGACAGGATGCAGGCGGGGCGGCCACATCAACGTCTATAAAGAAAGGTCCACGAGGCCAAGCGAGACCATGGAAGCACCGGCTGGTCGTCCGCAAGACCGACGGTCGACGAGGGGGTTGAGCACTCCACGCCTGCAAGTCCCGACACCTGGACGCCCGACGTCGGGGTCTGCGTCGGAGTCTTGGCCCGAGTGCTCCTCGAACGGTATTGTGGTCTGGTGAGGTCCCGGTCCTTTGGTCGGGGGACATGGGTTCGTGGATACGCATTGCGGTGACGATCCTGGGCTTCTTCGCCTCGCTGGGATCGGCCGGCCCGGACAAACTTCCCCTAGGTAAGCCTGGCTTACTGCCGTATCACTTGTCTAGCAGGCATGAAGCTAGAGTTTGCGACAACTTAAGAGGCGTAGGGCGTGGTCTGATTTTGGGATTGGTTGCTCGGCGTTATTATTGTTTAATGCAGGGACTCGTAACGCCTGCTTTTCTCAACTTGTCGGAGATTGTTTGTTTCTTTCCTTATAACTGATTTTTTTTAACTGCTTTCACACTCAGCTTTGTTAACTTTCTTAAACTTAATATGGCATAATAAGTATCCCATTGCATTAACAGCTTAATCGTAATAGGCGCAATACTGTGATAAAAAAAATCAAAGCATATCTTATATTTTTTTTTAGGGTTAGGAAACAAATGTAAGCAAATAGTGGTGATATCGCTGTTTACAACAAAAAGTGGGCATATAGTCTGTGACAAAACAATTTCAATTTTAATTTTGAAACATATATAATAAATTAGAGAAAGAAAAACTTTACATTGAGTTAAAATAAACGTTATCTGTGTTTTGGACAGTTTCGTTCAGTTTGATGGATGAAAAGGATAATGCGGCAAAGTTTATTATGAGCCCTTTATGACGCCGTTACGGTACATTACTTTTCCCCTGGCGTTTACAGAATTTCAAGCATATGTTTTTTTATGTTTTGTTGGTCTTCTTTACATAAACTTTATTTCGGTGACAAAATTCACCACGTCGCGCATATAGCCAAGACGATACACGAGGACGAGGCTCGTTTAATTATCAGTTTTACGACGTATTTGTTTCCTTGAATCAGAGAGAAGAGGGTATTATTTTTATCTTACCCAGACACCTCCCTATTTTATCTTGTTTGATCGGAGCGACTTTTCTAAACGAAGCTATGAACGAGCTCCACTTAAAGCAAAACACGAGTCAGACATTTTGAAATGCGACGCAATGACGCCCTGAATTACGTGTGTCCATTTCATTAGCCTGACGATTCCCCCTTTTCTAAAAGGGTCCTATGGAAGAAACCAATGGAGGAACAAAAAAGCTAGTTTTGGGCTCTTTAGTGTCCGAAGAACACAACTTGAGATATTTTAGTTTGACATCTGTGCCCAACTTGGAAACCAAGTTGTGTATTGTGAAATATATGTTTAATGAACTATTTGTAAACAAACAATCTACTTTAAACATATTTACGAAGTGTTTGAATTTTGTACTTTTAGAGTATAAATTTATACTTTTAGAGTATAAAGTGAACAACGGGGTGTCTGTGGAATTGGGAAATGTATGTGTTGACAATCTTAACAAACATTTGCGTCATCTTACACTGAGTAAAATCATTTTTAATTTTTGATACCCTATTTCCTATACCAAATAAGGTCCAGAACCAAAACAAAATATTCATATTTGTGTAGGACCGCTCATAGAAAGTAACATTGCTACTATTGATAGCAGAAAACGAACGTATTCAGTAACTCACCCCATTACTGATCTTGGGAGAAGTTATAATTTTAATTTTTGTACCAAAATACCAATTTTAGAGAATCCCAAAAACATTTCACCTCTGTATTGCGAGTTTACACACACACACACAAAAAAAAACGATTTCCCTTTCACCATGATTAACAACAATAAAGATTCTAATTCACTTCTACTCTAGAAATGTTAATTTTCGTCACATTCTGCAACAAAAAAAAAAAGAACGTACTGCCCTACATTTCTTTTTACGGTGCGGCGTCCGAGCTACCATACGAAGGAAGAAAAAACAATCGCATTTTCAAACATATGACACGCTTGTTTGCCACTTCTTTTTAACTTCTTCTACACACCATGCTTCTTATTCAAGCTAACAACATGTACTCGAACAGACTCCTCTTGTCTCTCAACAAACGTCGAGGATGAAAGCTCGAACTCTTAAGGGAAATTTTTTGTAGGCATAGCCGACCAGACAGAGAAACAGCCAACAGTGCACCACCAACCAGTCTTGTACACGTTACTCGAACAAAATTAATCGATTACCATAACAGTTATTCTTGGTTAAAAAGTATTCAATTAAATTACTCGATTACTTGAGATGAAAATTAACCGTTGCTTGAAAGGGCAACTGTTACCTTGCCGATTATACTTCAGATTGTCGGCTTAGAAACGGGTCTTCTGTAGTGTCCATCAATTCCTGGATTGGAATCACCGAACTATAAACTACTCATCTTGTTAATTGATAAATTTTGGTAAACAATCCTTCGGATACGTAATTCAAGGATTCCTTGGTAGAAAACTTGCACACACAGAGGGCGCCGTTTGGGGAGAAGAGGGGAAAGGAGAAACGGTTACGAATAATGTCTTTTACTTTCAGAGGTAATCAAGTTACTCTTGCGATTACTTCCAAATAAATGTACTCAAATGATTGCACGATTGATCTAGCAAGAAATCGACTACGAGTAATTCAATTACTCCTAATGAGGGGCGTTCACGTCTGCCAACAACCTAACAAAAATCGACTTCTGATTAAGTACCCCAAGAATCTTCGTCGGCACCCCGTCTACAGAGTTTCTTTTGCGTTAGTCCATGACGATCCACTGCATGAAAGACTGCAAACGAGGCCTACGTTTATGTCGAGAAGGGGTGTTGTTGTCGCTCACAGCGGGGGCGGGCGAGGGGTTACAGCGTTACGACGAAACTTGGAGGACGCTTAAGCTTCGCCTTTGAGTGGAACGCGATAGCGTTACCGGGGCCCGTCCGCATCGCCTTCTCATTCGCCGTGCAAACGTGCCTGTGCTGCCTAGTGTGTGGCTCGCAACCGAAGGGTTGTGGGTTCGAATACCGTCTAAAGTTCTTCAAATTTTTCTTTAAGGAAAATGAATTACTTTATAAAGTAAAATCATTTGAGACGTGCGGCGACCTCAAGTACGCATTACGTAACATCGTTCAATCCCTTTCATTCCACGCGTGATGTCACGTTTCACGTGAGCGTTGTGGGATTTTTTTAATTCCCGCGCGAGGTCACGTGGCTGGGACGTCATGACCTCATCCACCAATCAGGATTTTTGCGTCACGCCGCCGACGCTGGCTTTTCTGCCACGCCACCGAGGCCTGCTTTGGTGCGAAACGCGCTTCTTAACGCTATCGGGTTAAAAATGACAAAGAACGAATCAAGAAGCATGAGCATAATAACTTTGTTTCGGCATTTCTTTAACTCTCAGTGACTTAGTAATGCGATATCCCTATGACAGGAAGCCATACACTGCAATCCTAGTGCACTTCTTTTTTGTCTTGAATTCCTACATAGTTCTTGATGAAGACTAATAAAATATATTTTAAGTCCCGAATTAGTAATACAGCTATCACTTCCCCCAGTGTAAACATAGCATAGGCGAGTACAGTAATTAGTCGGAATGTCTAGCACTGTAAAACCCATATTAAAATGAAAAAAAAAGTGTCAAATGAGCTAATCTGCCAGACGAATACCGTATTCCTCGTATTTTGAAAATCCCCTCAAATCAGTTATCATGGTATTTATCAAAATGGCTCCAAACCACGTTTGTTTTTTTTTGTTATTAAGGGTAATACATCATAAAGTACATCTCAGTCTAAATGCCGTATTACCAAGCGGCCATTCGATACTTATGTGGATTGCAGAAAGTTATTGAATTACAAGAGGGCAGCCAAAAGTGCTTTCTCCTATAGATCTTGCCAAGAAACTCCTCGAGATCAAATTGACTTCCTCCTGAAACGGCGTGCGACTCTCTCACTATAGGCGACTGGTGGTGGCTGAAGAACTCCACAACTGGTGCACTAGATGGTAGAGCCTCCGTCAGACTTGGAGAGGTCCTGGGATCAAATTGCGGACCAGGTGGATTTTTCAGCGATCACCAGTCTACTATGGGCGGGAGTTGCGCTTCATTTCAGGTGGAAGTCAATTAATTTTTCTGTGACTCTATTTGCACTTTGAGGAATTCCCTAAAATCAATATACCAAAAAAAGAAAACTGTTCCATGTAAAGGGAAGGAGTCTGAGCACCTTTTTTGTTTGTGTGATTTTTGTATAGTTAATGGCCGCTCCTTATAGACATCCGTTTATGCTTAAATGTGACTGAGATACAATCGTTGTACGTCTGTTTTTAATGTTTTACAATGATCTATGAAAAGATTTTGCTCAAAACTTGAATTTGTGGATGTACGTGTTTTTTTTTTAATTAAATAGGCACGAACAAACCAAACCAAACAATATTTGGATCCACATAACTTTATATAGAAGATGCATTGCTTCTCTTCAAAAAGGAAGAATTACCTCCGTAATTGTTTAAATATCTTCATCTCATTATGAATTTTCGCTAAACAAAATACGAACGAAAAGAGTCAAGATGTCGCCCATGTCTCCTAATTCAACCAGCTGCAGGTTACTCACGTTGTTAATTATTGGATAAGATATCGTAACTTACCTTCAGTATAAGGCTGCAGAACCAGTATCGACATACATTCGAATGTATAGGTGTCCTCTGACTGTTATTAACTATGTACTGTGTCCTAAACATGGTAATTTTTGTAAGATCCGTGTTAGTTATCACGAATTTATATTTAATTTTGTTCTTACCAATGTTACCCATGCTACTACCGATGCTAATTGCAGGCTTCTAGCTAGTTTCGGAACCCACATGGAATACTGCATAACAATATCAGTGAGCCGACAACGACATTTAGAAATGTGCAACGTTACTATACTCCGTTTTACTTTATGATGTACAGCAGGAAAAGCTACAAGCACGAGCTCCTTGCTCTAGGGCCCATCTCGGCGGCACAAGCTCTCGTGCGTCAAGAGCAGCTCCGAACGCTATGAGCTCGCGCTTCTAGCCTTCTCCGCGGTACAACATAAGGTGAAACGGAGTATAGAACACTTAGTTAGGAAACTCACCGTTGAAACCTGGGCCGCTGGCGTCCACCGAGACCGAGCTAAATGCGACAACAGCGCCACTCCTTATCATTCGTCTTTACTGTGGTCACCTTGAGCTTTTGGAAAACATGTTTTTGCGTAAAAACCAACGGAAAAAAACTCTTCTTGTAGTAACGTTTATTGGAGTTTAATACAAAGTGAAGGGCGCGTGATGTTTTCTAAAATCTTTAGTTTGCAAGGTTTTGCAGCACAATTAACATTGTTTTTATACAACCGTGCCTCAGCGGTGATTTCAGGTAGCGCGTCCCGACTTAGGCGCATCTTAACTTCGGTGTTATTTCGCAGCGCGTCCGCTGGGGAGACGGGGGTGCACCCCTGAAACCCCTTCCACCGTATCTGCTTCGGCGTCAAAATGGCCGATTAAAGCCAAAATAAAAGTCACGTGCAGTTCCTCGAGTGGCCGCTGCGGGAGAAATGGCGGCGTTGTTATCGCCAATAGCTCGGTTCTCGAGTACGGATCGGTGCGACTTTTTCATAGCAGACTCTATGGCTGTTTCCCAACTGAGTGGTTCTATTAACGTTGGGAACGTGGAATACGTTTTTTTTTTCCTGTGCCACATAATCGAGGAGATTTCAATGTCCCTTTGCACACAAAATAAACTCATGATGCTTGTGATGATGATGATGTAGGATTCGGTGTATATCGAAGTTAATCAGAGAGATATAAAAGGCCGGTGGCATAACTTCCTCACTCGATTACTACGAGAAATAAATGGACTGCCTTTGAGTCATTAACTTTTCACGGATCCAATTATAAAACACCGGTAAAAATGGACCCAGTTAAACTTTTGGCATTCAATTAACTTGAACGAAATATTGAGCACCCTACCTACCTTAAAACTAGCCCCGTCTAATCCCCACAGTGCGTATGCATAAATTACGGTGTACAAAGTTATTTGTTTTCCTAAGAAATGAGGGTGGAATGCGCCGCACTTTAAACGTGGTACTCTAAACGTGAAATTGTAATAAGACGATCATGAGAGAAATTATAAACCTACTTACCGTTGTGTAGTAGATAATATTAGCGCGCGCAAAAGAAAAAAAGAAATATTAAGCGCGTTATAACTAATATTTATAATCAAGCAACCGCGGATCTATCCTATTATGTTTTTCGCAATGTTTAAATAGCGCAGTCTATTTATTTTCGTGTGTGTGTTTGTGCATCTGTGTTTTCTGCACGATTTGTTTTTCGATATCTAAGATCCGCATAATTTCGTAAATCATTTTTTTGTTTTGTTTCCCAGTAGGTAAACATTCGCGATAACAAAAACTTGATTACGTATGATATATATATATATATGTACAGGGTGTTTCACGAAAGGTGGACAAATTCGATATTGCAAAGACTACACGTCGCAACAAAAAATGGCTTGTGTCGTTTTGGGCCTGAGCCAGGGGCCTATTTAAGAAAATTAATAAAGTCCAGGATAATTAGGTTGTTAATTATTTTTGCGTAATTAACTTTTCTAATATTGTGTTTAAGGACATGGTTTCAATCAGAAAATTGCTCAGCATCATCGAAAAACACTAAATCAACAAATTGCCGAACGATACAAGGCACGCGCAGCATTTTACGACTTTCTGAAAAACCGCAAAAATTCGATGGGTATATATATAGCGGGTTCGTTTCACGGCACTCGTGCCCACGCGTGCCCACTCACAGCGTGGAGCGGGTTCGTTTCGGCCGGCACTCCACGAGTGGTTGCACTCTCCGAGTTCGTTTCATCGCTGACACCCTACGCGTGCATGCACTCGCTGCACCGAGAAAATCGAGAGTGCGCCAAAATGCAATCCCGTCATGCCTCGCTCCGGCGAGGCCGGCGAGGAAGCGGGAGAAGACGAAAGTTCGTCCGCTACGATGTGTCCCGAAACCCAAAGGAAAAAAAAAAAGATTTTCTGATAGAAATCGCCTTCCGCGGGCAACGGAATCAAACGCGAGCTTGAATTGTGAGCGTCTGCTATTTCATGAAGGAAATAATTGACAAACCGTGCTTTATTTGGAGGTTTTAAGTTGCTCTGTTGCCGTACAAACGCTGAAATATTCCAGTGTGTAAAGAAATGCTCAGAACAAACGCATCAGCGGCCCCGAGATCTTTATCACCATCCGTGTGCGGGTGAAACATTTAACATTTGTCAACAAAACTCCCCAGCAGAAATCTCTGACTGCCCAATAAGCATCAGAGAAAGCTAAACATAGTGAATTTACCCGAGGCTTGGGCAACATCATCATGTTTAACATTTACCTACGTCAGCTAACTTGCCCCGTCGTACTTTGTTCGAGAAAGCTCTCGTTCTCGACTCGACGCCCTCACCAAGGCTAATATCTGATCCACCTATAATGATGGATCGAAATCGAAAGTCCCACGAAACGTTTTGCTGGATATTCCAACAGACTAGTTTTAAGCCGCACCCTTTCAGTGGTTCACGAATAATACTATGCTCAAACGGATCAAGCTTCTGCTCGGACAGCATCATCAGTTTTTTTTTCAGTGTAAACGGTTATAAGAATTTAAAGATCGCAACCAGCTGCTTTGTAGACAGCTGGTTGCGGAAATTTACGCCGTCTGTAACTATCTCTACGACAGCCGAGTTGCTTGAAGTCATCGCAACTATAAACTATAGGCTGCAGCGACCAACGTTCGTAGATAAATGTTGGTAGCGACTGCATTCTGGCATTCCCACCCATCACTCCGTACAGAAAGGCGCTAGTTTCGGTTGGAGATCGGTACCTTTTCTACAACATAGATGGCGGCAGCATCACTCTTCTGCACTTGGTGCATTCGGCGAGTTCATTTGAGGTCAGTTCTCTGTGCAACACTCTGCGAGTGCGATGCATTCTGGGGGAAAACTCGAACGGTGCCAGTGCGTGTGAAACGAAATCGCTATAAGTTTCGGTTTGCTATCGGAGCGCATCTCGGCTCCGAAGGCACCGCGCCCCGTGTAGAAATACTGCAGCCAACCTGTGCTGCGCTGTCATCGCGTGACGCAGCAGAGACTGGTTGCACTATTTCTGCCGTCGGGGCCGAGATGCGCTCCGATAGCAAACCGAAACTTAAAAAACTCGTCGAATTTGTGCGGTTTTTCAAAAAGCCGTAAAATGCTTCGCGTGCGTTCTATCGTTCTGCAATTTGTTAATCTAGTGTGTTTCGATGATGCTGAGCAATTTTCTAGTTGAAATCATGCCCTTAAACACAATATTAAAAGATTTAATTACGCAAAAATAATTAACAATATAATTATCCCGTACTTTATTAATTTTCCTAAATAGGCCCCTGGCCCAGGATTAAAACGACACAAGCCTTTTTTTGTTGCGACGCGTAGTTTTCACAATATCGAATTTGTCCACGTTTCGTGATATATATATATATATATATATATATATATATATGAGAGAGAGCAAGTCGTCTGCTTCTTGCGCAGGAGTTGCGGTGACGTCAGAACGATACCGAGCTCTGATTGGCTCTGATTGATGGATAGTGGGTAGACTTCAAAGCAAGCTGCCTTGAGGTCTATCCACTAACCCCCAATCATAGCCAATCAGAGCTCGGCGTTTAGACGTCACAACAACCCCTGCAAAAGAAGCAGACAAAAGTGAAAGCCGTTTACAACTCCCTGTAACGCCGAATTGGAGCGCAGCTCTTGAGGAGGAGGAGGGAAGGGTACTCAGGGGAGGGTATACCCCTCCTCCTCCCCTAATTTTTCAATCTCCTCCGGGGGTCACGTGACCTCGGGGGGGAGGGGGTGATCCCCAGGGTCACGTGACCCGAGGGGTCACGTGACCCCTCCCTCCCTCCCTCCCCCGAAAGTAACGTGACCCCGGGGGGGGGGGCTGACCGCGCGGTGCATTATGGGATATTTCCCATAATGCACCGCGCGGTTACGCCGACGGCGACGCCGCTCAAGCCGGAAACGGGCGCCTAAGAGCTGCGCTCTAAAACGAATTGCGTGGTTTAAATATGTTAATGCTTCTCGCTTCATGATTGGTTCTTCGACGTTCTTATCCGGTAATGCGGCGCGCTCAATGGTTGAGGAGCGATAATGAGATGCATGGGGCTCGCCACGCCCTTTGTTTCTTACGTTGTCGGTGGCTAGTAAACTAGTACTTCTCCGAGTCTAAATAGTAGGCACGCCCAATGTGGATAAACGTAACGCAACCTAAAGAGATTAACCTGACGTAAACTCAACCTCCAAAGAACAATCGTGATTAGTCAAAACATTATGGAAGCGAAGTACGTAAACGAACTAACCAGAACCGCACATATTTGAAAAAAAAATGTTTTGCATAACTAATCAATTTGAAGACGATCCGAAAATTGATATTTTTCGCCTGCTCGATTTTGAGTGCCAAAATTTCTAATTCCCTACATCAGGCAGACTGTTGCTAAATTGTTCGAGACTATAAAGCGAAGTCACGAGAATTCAACTCCGAAATGGTTTTTGAAGTCTTGTATAAGCGGAAAACCTGTTGCATATTAGACGAATTCCATTCTGACACACAGAAGGAAAAATTAATTTCAGCAACCACAATATTTGTAAGCACGACTTGCAACATTGCGAGCAACATTGCGAGGACCAGACTATAGTGCATGTCACCCCAAACAGAGATCTAAATCTCAGCTCCCAAGTGGTCACACTTCGTACATCGATCTGAAGAAACAGTGCGATAACGTAAGCCTATCATATCCTAACCTACAAATAACTCCTTCGTCGAGAGTTCATAGTTCACTCTTGAATCCACTATCCGTTCTCTAAAAATGCACCTACCCCGAAACGCTTTCTAAACCAACGACGCTGACGCCAAAAAAAGAAAAAAAGAAAAGCATTCAGCTGCGCAATTATTTGCGCAACTGTCCAGGCAGCTGCGCAAACAAACCATAATTGCAATAGGAACACGCGAACAGTGCGTAGACACCGGATATACTCGAGGAAATTTATATCGAGCCCGTGTTCCTCCGGGAACAAGATGAATTTCAACCCCAGACAGATAATTACCGGAAAGGATTATGGAAAAAGGCAGCGCGTACCTTCGCTTTCACTACGGCGGCTAATGAGGACTCGGGGATGCCGAGTTGGGCTCATGCAAATAGCTATTTCGCGGACTGGGATTAGCGAGCTAAGAGGGATGTCTGGCGCATGCATGTTCGCCCGAACTATCAGACTGCCACCGCCTATTTTTATACCTTTAGCCCGCGTTGCTTCGCGTATTATTTATGGGCGGGGTGGGAGCCCGTGACAACGCCCATAAAGGTTTTTTTATGTTCTTATCTTTTTTGCACATTACCAGTTTCGTAATTGATAAAAGAAGGCTACCTCGTGTTATGTGTCGGTGTTTCTTCTTGTGGAAGTGCACGAAACAATAGTTCATTGTTCTCGTTTTGGTGAACCTTAAATAACGAATACTAGGGCCCTTACTAAGTTGGACACTAGATTATTTTTAAAGTTTAATCTAAGGTTACCTATTTGCTTCACTCATGTGCTCAGTACCAAGAATAAGAATATATTAAGACCAAGGTAAAAAAAAAGAAAAGCCACACGCGATAGAAACAGTATGATTGCTAAAATATAAAAACAATAAGTAACAGAGAGGTTTTTATTTCTTAATATTTTCGGAGATGTTTGATTCGTGTTGCTGATGTTGAAATAAAACATTACTCTTATCCTTCAGCATTTTTTTATGTGCGATCGTTTTCCGGTTTTATACATTGATCGATTTGTTAACTGAAATTTCAATTATTAGAAATGTTAAGCTCTCAACTGGAAAGTTTTGCATTAATTCAAAACAATCATCCTTCTTCAATAGTAAGCACCAAATGCGTGGATCTGTCGTGACGCTGCTGTCGTTGCGGCGCGTGCGAAAACGCTTATACCCCTCGTCATCGAGGGCGTTCCGATGACAGAAAAAAGACTCTAAAAGGCAACTTTCACAATGCCCGAGGCCTTACACTTCGAGGGTGGTAATTTTCTAGAGTATACGAAGTGTTTCGAATGCAAAACAATGAGGATTTCATAAGACACCGTTTCCGACAGATAGCTTACCCAAGATGCACATCGCAATACCTCCTTGCAACCCTTTCTGTAGTACTATAGCTTGAGAAAACTTATGCCGTTTCGGGTATCGTATAGTGTAACGTGCTCCTCTGTGTTGAAGCGTCTCATATTTGCCATTATCGCACGTGAAATATGAATTTGCGCTAGAAACTCATCAAGAACGGATTCCATAGAACCTTGACGCAATCTCCGCAAGACGCCCTGCCAGTAACCATAAACTCAGGCACGCGCAATCCATAAACATGACACTGATTTTTAAATTGCAGTGTCGTTGCGAATTCATAATTTGACATAAAAAAGCACGTATTAGAAACAAAAATCAACTAAGGCGCGAATCATCACTCAAAAACGCATAAGATAATTATTTTTTTTTTTATGTACGTATAAAACGAGGGTTAGTTAGAACTTCAGCGAACGTCCTCCAAAATGTGTTCTTGCGTCACGGGCATGCCCTCAAATTTCGTCAAGCCTCACCGAGTGTGTCTGGACAGCGTCCGAACGCTGCGTGAAAACGAAGTGGGCTGAGGGGCGGAGGGGCGGAGTGTGCCGACATAAGTAATATACCGGAATTTATGCACGGGAGCGAGCTCGGGCCGTAGAAGTGCTGCGCGCCACGCTTCTTACGAAATTTCTTAACGCGCGTCTCCACTGAGAGTGAATATTTATTTTACCGAGTGTTCGAACGGGGCCCCACTGCAGTATCTGGGTGAGTTGATGAGAGCACGGTAAACAGAGCTCGGGTATCGAGAAGGTTATCCTCAGTGAATTTTATTTGAAGTACCGGGAGTTCAAGTGTTAACTTTATTGGGCCAGCAGAGGCCGAGCGCCTGCATGCGTCGTCTGCTCATTTCGTGATGCAGCTCTGCGACGTTCAAAACTCATAAGATTTTTCTAGTTTTAATTTTACTTTTATTGTGATATTCGATGCGTTGTGAGGCGACAAAATGAAAAAAAAAGTGCCACTTGACTTTTTTTCATGTTTATTGTACATTTATACTTTAAAAAAAGTTACCACCGTCAAAATGTGTGGAGTAATAGCAATGTGATTGTAATCAAACTCCATACCACGTGAAAGAGAAAACAATAAAGAAGCCAAATAGATACAGGTGATAACACTGCGTAAGAAACAGTGAAACAATTTTAATTCTACAGGACAGTGCCGACAGTCTGAGGAAGATCATTATAGTACAGCCCGTCTATTTAATGCAACGTCACTAGTGTTGTTTTTACGCGGTTGTGACATCACGTTCGACCACTTCTCTTGCGTTACATTCAACGAAGCGCAGGCGCATTCTACGATGCATTTTTTAGACTGTCGGTGACTAGAAAAGTGACAATGTAGGAAACGCGTTGGCTGCATAAACGCGTTTGTTATATTGTTGTATATTGTATGTCTATGCGACTACAGCTGCATAAATATACACACAACACAATTATTTTCCACGAAACCCGCACAGACGCAGAACTCGACCCTAAAGTCTAAATCACAGACTTACGACTGCTTACAACCAAGTTCTTCTGATCTCTTACGGCGAGAGATCACACTGGCACGCTGGCGCGATCTCTGAGTTCGCCCGGAAACTTTGTTCCACTAGAGAGTGCCTCCGAGGCTTTTCGCTCGCTCTGCTTCAACCTGTACAAACGCTCGGCTGCCCAGCAGAAAAGGCCAGCCGAGCCAGTTCTCTAAATCTCCACGTGCGACGCATATAGCCACACCAGAAACGGAAACAGAATCGCCTCA
Organism: Ixodes ricinus; assembly: GCA_037355805.1. NCBI lineage: Eukaryota > Metazoa > Arthropoda > Arachnida > Ixodida > Ixodidae > Ixodes > Ixodes ricinus. The sequence goes on from JAZHYW010009489.1 coordinate 81,303, forward strand.
AAACACGCTGCCAAGTGTGAGCCCGCAGCATAAAGCTTCCATTTTGGTTTTTCGTATCATCAGCATAGAGACAGGTGAGTCCAACTGTGCAGATTCGTAATTGTCGTCGTGCGTGAGAACAGCTTTCTGAACTTCACTTACGTGCACGGACGTCTGCTCTACGCCTTTCGCGCTTGGAAAAGACGAATCTTCAAATTTCGACTTCCGTCTTTCTTAGGTTTGCATGTTGCGGGAAAGGCAGGGAGCACATTTTGCCCTGCTTTTGAATTACGTAGACCGACGAAAATTATGATGATGATAGTTCGCGGCCGTTTCTTTGTATTGTTTGGTTTGGTCGCGAACACCACCAAGTAGCAGTACAGTCTCTACCGGCGAGTGCAACGGCCTGAGGAGCACAACCAGCGCACGAAACATCTCGGATGCCATGCACTATAGAGCTCGGGTTTCGCGGAATTGGCGAGATCAAAATGTACGTGCTATCTTTAGAGAAACAGTAGTTTATACCATCGTCATATTTTTTTCCTTCAAAGTAATAAAGAAAGAATTTTGCGCGAAAAGATTGTTCCCACGGCTACCCAATAGCCCGATAGATGGCGCTAGTTTGTTCTATTCTCGTAAGAGGACACAAAAAGAGGCTTGAACGCACTCGGGTCGTGAGCAGTCGCAAATGTGTGGACGAGCCTTAAATCTGAGAAATAAGAACGGGCGTCACCCGCTTGAGCGGTCCATTCAACCCAAGAGGGAACACTAGATTGGCCGTAATAAATATTCCAAGAGCGTTTCATTTGCAAGGACGTCCCTGAAACATAAACGACGACAAAAAACAAACAAAGAAAAGTTCACCAAGAATGAACGCTTTCAAAATCCGACGGTCGGAAATGAACATCTGGACCTCTAGAGCGCCAGTTTCCTCGGGGCGGGAATTCTTCGCTAACTATTAATTATCGCGCTAAGTTGGTTCCGGAAAAATGTCGGTCGAACGCCCCTTTCAATGTCCCTCCGACTTCCTCTGAGTCTGAGAGCATAAATGTCCTCTCTCTCTCTCTCTTCTCTCTCTCTCTCTCTCTCTCTTTCTCGTTCTCTCATTCATTTCCTCCATTCCTTCTAACCTCCTTTCTTTGTTCGACTGAAGAAACACGTAATGGGGAGTAGGGATTTCCCAGCTTCCTCCAAGAGGCTTAGCGGCACGTGGTTTAATTTCTGGGTTGCGACGGTCGTATTCCCAGTACAGGCCGTCCAAAAAATGGTCCTTTAGCTCATCAGACTCTCTGCTAGAGCGTGTTAATGGGATTTGGATTTGCTCACCGCAGTAGTTGTGTTCGTACTATTTATGCGCTCATAGCAGAAGAGGGGAAAGGTAGACTGGCTCTGTGGTCAAAGAAATAAAAAAGAGTCCTTGGAAGCCGGTAAGGAGAGTAAAAACAAAAAGCGTCCTCAAAGCCTACAAGCTCATCCGGTGTTTCGCAGGATAAGCCTCCAACCGCAACTACGGCTACCAACCTGAGACAGCGGGTTCGCGTAGAAAATGGTGCTAAGGAAGGATGAAAGTGTCACCAGATTTCCTTTCTATCATTTTCTGGATGAATGGCCAACGGCTCTGCCCCCCTCCCCTCCTCCCCCCCCTTTAACGGGCAATAACTTGCACCACCTGCGAAGAAAAAAATTTCACTATGTACTCTTTCCCCCATTCGCCCGAGTGCCACGAATGGACACCTAGATAGCAAGGCCTAAACGCTGAATTTTTTGACGCCACCTACACGGTGCCACAGAGGAAAACACAGGTCCTATACGAGTTCTCTGTCAGCGTTCAGCTCGGCCTCGCGTTCTCGCAGATTGGAAACCAGTCACTGCCGGTGTTTGGCCCTTTAAAAGTGACTTAGCTCATCCAGCTTCTCGGCCTTACCATCTATACCCGTTGCCACAAAAAAAAATGTTTTGCGTGTTATGCGTGCGTTGTGCGAAGTAGTTCTTACGAGGCTTGGTAGTCAAAGAAAGAAACGATGCTGTATGCGTTTCAAACGTGTCTGTCTCGATGAAATAACATAAAGCTAATCTACGATCCACCTATATATATTTTAATTCGACACATGAAGGGAGGGGGAATTAGTAATGCTCCGCGAGGTGCCGGACCTCTTTTTACCATAGTTATAAAGGTGAATACGAGAACAGAATATACAGAGATCCGGGAATCGATATTCTCCGGAAAGGAAATAGGGATAGTGAATGCCGAATTAGAGCGCAGCTCTTGAGGAGGAGGAGGAGGAGGTTAGGAGAAGAGGGTCACGTGTGACGTCACGAGGGTAAATATTTCTCGCTAAATTTGTCGGGAAACTTTTTCCGATAAATTTAGCGGAAAAAGTTTTCCGCAAATTTTGGTGGGAAACTTAGGAAACTGCGTTTCCTAAGTTCGTCGGCGACTATGACAAAAATTAGGCGCCACCCAGAAACGGAACACCGGTATACTTGGTTTCATTTTAAGAGCGATCGGAGCCGGCGTTATGATATCTTCTGGAGGCGACGTGACACCACCGGGGGTGAAGCCGGGGAAACTTCCGGTTTGGAGGGACACCCTCCCCCACGTCGAAAGGTTCTATTGGACGTCAACGTCGAAAGGTTCTATTGGACAAAAAGGACAGTTGATTTGGTGCCAACAGTATTTTTTCTTAAACCGTCCTTGGGGTCGTTTCCACCGACTGCGGCCTAGCTGCTCGAGCCGCGGTAAACGTCGCCTCCTCTTCTTCCTACCTCCATGGATGCATTCGACGAAAGGAGCACCAAAAAGTGCCTCGTCACGGCGTTTATTGTATGCCATCACCGACGGAACCGATCACGCACAATAAATGCGCGCAATCTCGCGCTTTCTTTCTTTTTTTTTTTTTGTTCCTGGCAGGTGATTGGTTTACTTAACGATAGCAAACCGACAAAGAATATACGAGCGTACTCGCGATGCAATTTTGCCGCCGCTTCATTGGCTTAAATTGGAACGGAGTCTAGCGCGCATTCTCAATGGCTCGCACCGATCTCCTTCTCGTGAATCGATCTCACGCCAATCTCGAGTGCACTTGGAGAAAAAATGCGATCGGATGAAACGAAGAATCAACGAGTGGCCGGAGATCTGTTGGAGCAATTTACCAGGAGGAATTCGGTGACTACGTCGAACAGGCCGGTTCCGTGGAGCTCAAGAATGCGGGAGAAATTAAGGGGGGAAACGGGGGGGGGGGGGGGCGTCGAAGAACGAAGAGGCACAAATGCATTTCCCCGGGAATGCGCGAGAGGAATTAAATTCCATCACTTCCTCTACCTTTCTTCTCAAGTCCTTGTCGCTTTTTCTCGTGCATTCACATTCTCTCGTTTTAGATATCACCATTCTCTCTCTTTCTCTCGCTCTCTTCATCTTGCTCTCTATCTCTCGCTTTCTTAATGTGCGTCGTACTTTGCCCCGTTCACCGGTTTGCCCGACTTTTCCATTTAGTTTAACATTGTTTGCTTCTACCGGTCTATTCTGGTTCCGCAGTTGAACGTCCAGCTTTTGTTTCCCTCATTATTTCATATTAGTTCCGCTGAATATGGGGCTGCTTTTAGAAAACTGTTTTCTTAATGTTTTTGGGCACTGAAAAATTTAGTTTCCATCTTCTTTCCTCCTCTTTGTGTTTTATTTTCTACCTTTGTACCTTTTTCTACTCTTTCAAGAATTCTCGCTGGGAGCAGGTATGTGTACTTTTAATTCCTTCCTGCCTCGAGGCGACCCGATCATATTATTTCGGGGCAACTTCCTAACTACGCTAATCTCTTATTTGTTCGTAGTTTTAGTCAGACATACCAGCATTGTCACTACTAAGGCGGCCCTTGGTTCACATACGTGTACAGTACACAACCAGGGGTATTTTATTGCACTCAGCAACTCAATTAATTCCGTCCTCTACATACGCCTAGGTTTTCAGAAGCCCCTGTTAATTTTTATTTTTTTATCATCATCCACTTTTTTATTCGGGGCATTTATTTAGATGCTGTATAATTTTTTTCCACTTCCTCAATATTACGGAAGGAACGGAACATATTTACCCCGTTATTCATTATCTTTAGTTTCTCCACACTTCCAAGAATTCTCCCAATTCGTTCATAAATTCCCACCCCACCGTCTCTACATTCCGAGAATTCCTCAAATGTATCCCTAAATTCCCTCTCCACCATCTGTAAATTCCGAAAATTCCCCGAATATATCCCTAAGATTTTTCTCCCTATCCCTACATTCCGAGACTGCCCCAAACGTATCCCCGAAAGTTTTTATTTCCCGTCCCCAAATTGTTTTTTAAGCTAAAAACAAAACACAACCCCGAGTCTTTTATGAAAAAAGACACGAACCAGCACACAACTAAAAAAATATCAAAACAAACCAAAAAGAAGAAAAAAAGAAAAACGCCACGAGCAACGCAACAGACACTAAACACCCGAGGCCACGGGATGCACGCTTAGTGAGCCTTCGGTATTTCGGGAGGGCCATTATTGGTAGCCGCTCCCGGAATGTCAGAGAGCCGAAAAGTGCGTCAGTGTCAGAAATGCCGCCGAGTCAGGTCTCGAAGCAGCGCAGCAAAAACCCCGTAAGAGAGCGAGGAGGCGTCGGAATTCGGGAGCCAAAGAGCTAAAGGGAAATTAGGGAAGCGGGGAAGAGGGTGGAAAGGGGGAGGGAGGCAGGCAGGCTTAATTAGATTTCAGTAATCCCGGGCCTGCATCCATCCATACAAGGCGAGGCGTCCTTGATTGGTCCGTGGGGAACGTGCAACATCAACTCTGTTACCAGATGGGACGAGCGCTGATGGCAGTGGCTCGAGCTACGCAAGGATGATTTTATTATTATTATTATTATCTTACGTTAGGTTGTCTTTGTATGCTAGGCAAGGGAAGTGTTCTTCTCCCTGTCGATTCTTGTAGAGGGAAGCTTGACGTTGACGTTCTGGCAGTTGAATGGCATCAAGCTGTCCGAAAATGCGTGGATCGGTTGACGCTGATCCGGCGAAGCGAGTCTGAGGTTAGGCGCACAACTTACGCGAGCATGAATTGATGCACACTCAGCACTCGTGGCACGTCAACCACTTAAGATCGAACCACCTGTGTCTAGAGTTCCACAAAGGGCTTTAAAATAGTCTCATTTTTTTTTTGCAAAATATATTTTAAATAAAGAAAGACGTGCCAAAAAAAAAAAGATTCTGTCAGATAAAAAAGTATACTTTCTTCTTTACATTTTTTGTTTATTTTTTAATCATTTGCATACGCCCTTCTTGCGTAAGTGCTATGCCGCAGAAAATTAGGAAAAACGGTTACGATGAACGCTCCATCACTTTCGTCCCGTTTTTGCTGCGGGAAATAACGCAAAGTTGGTGTTCCTGCTTTCCCGTTGCAGGTTGGTTGCTGAGCATTGGTTGGATTGGCTGCGGATAGTCCCGCTTTTAAGCTAACGAAATAAACTTACCTCCATGCTGTCTAATGCGTTCACGGGGAATAAATCTGTTCTAGACTAGAATATTGCGGACGAGTATATCAAAACGCACGAATACTATCGCGTTTAAAACATTACATGCGTGCATGCTTCAAATATCTGCCCTTGAAGTGCAACTCCGCTTCATTTTTTGATATTGAGAAAACTATGCAGTCCTCTTCAGTATCAACTAGGAAGACCACATGTCAAATATTACGATCTAATTCCGCCTATATATTTAGTAAACTGGCCAGCTAACTTTCAAATAAGCCAGGTAGCCGAAATCTGCTAACTCTAGCGTGCGACGTTAGGCGCATTCGAGAGCGCAGTCAATACCACCGAGTTGGAGCAGGCAACATTGAGCCACTACGTCAGAGTCATGTCTACGTCATTTTAACGTTTTGTTTGTTTTTACTCTCAGAGCGAAATGGAACGATGACGTCATAAGTTTTTCTCTCCCGGTGTTGGCTCAACGGTGTCCACGTGATCACCGTAACACGGATGCGCTAGTATGTACTGCCCTGCGCGCCTCTCGGAGCCGAGACTGAAGCTGGGAGCAGTCTGTTTTGTTATTTTTCATGCTATTTTCTCGTCTAAACAGTGGCGACAATACCCCAACCCTCGGCGGAGTGACTTAATATGGGGATTAGCAAACATTCGCGAGGCGGCGCTCGTGACTGGAAACGCGAAGACGTCTGCTCTTTTCTATGTAGAAAACCTTCTTTGTGCGAATACATTGTAGTTTGTTGTTGGCTGTGTAGGCAGCGGAAAGTTGAAGTACCCCAAGAGGCGCCTGGTGTCTCCGATGTAGGCGATAAATTTAGCGCGCCGGATGCGATGATCCATTCAGATCGAGACAGGCGTTGGTGTGGTTCGAGTCGACGATTCCCATGGGCTCTGTGGCGCAATGTTTCCCTCAGCGTTATTCTAATTATGTGTTTAGGTTTGAAGCTAAGTGTGCTAAGGAACATTGCGTTCGGCAGTTGGAAAAACCCTAGCCGGGCTAGAGTTAATAGGTGCCACCTCTTACGGCCTTTCCACGCGGAGTGGTTGCTCTCTGCGGCCACAGCTCGAAGGGGTCGCTGCAACAATACCCTTCCTATAGCGCTTTAATTCCTTCCGAGAGGCACGTCCACTTCACCGTGTTTGCCGCTTTGCTCTGGGGTTGAGTTGAAGCTTCTGGAGTAATTAGCCACACAGGTCATCAGGCCGCCTCCCTGAAGGGACTCCGGCGGAACACCTCTCCCTCTTCGACTCCTCAAGAAACGAGTTTCGATAAACAAGCGCTTCATTATCGCAAGCCGAAACATAATTCAATCGCATCACTACAGTTATTTCAGATGAGCATATTGGCACACATTTTCAATCGCAGTGGTTGGGGAACAGTTGTTCAGGATGGCTCAGGCAGTGTTGAATAAGGTAGTGTGGTCGCACCCCCACGCGGCTAAAAAAGTTTCATTGCTCCTAGGCTAAAGTAGAGTGTACTAGAAGGTACGAGTGGGTGAATGGAAAGCGCCGAATAAACAAGGACGAAGAAGGGGACAGAGCGAAGCGTGCGATCCAGAGTACGAGTGGGACGAGCTACAGGTTCGCTCATGCTCAGTTGCACCTCAAAATGTGGAAAGCGATCAGGTGAAACCGCGTTACTTCGATTGGAGCGCCACCTTCGCTGCGTGCGATCGCGCCTCCCGTCAGGATTTCCCGCTCTTTCGTCGCCTGCTCTTTGTTAGATTCTTCCGTTTCGGCTCTCACCTTTCGCATATATCAGCATCGAAACCGCACTCGCTGCCTACATGGTAGGAGCCCATGATGACCTGGTGATCAGCGTAAATGTGATTATCTTAGCCTGCTCGTTGATCTTGCGACGTCGCCGCGCTCTCAAGGAAAGGAGGCGCAGGTTTGAGGTCCGGCCGAGTTGGTTCTACCGAAACAGCGAAGGACAGGTCAGTGCTTTGCTGCCCCGGCCGCCGGCGCGCCAGAGATGAAGGCTACTTTCGAAAGTGTCACCAAATCAACACAACATCCGTCGCCACACAGATAACATGCAACCAGTGCCACGGAGAAACTCACTTGTAATTCCGAATTCCTCTTCTATAATTTCCCAGCGGTTGTTCTTAGCGTCATTATCTAGGTAGTCTGGCTGCGTCTCGTCATATAAACAGGAAACAGTCGCACGAGTTTCAAGGAACCGCTCCCGTTGCGGAAGGCATCGGGGGAAATAGGGATCGCAGACGACACGAAACACGTCCTTCGGAGCGTGTCAAGACGCGCGGCGGCGGACCGGTTGGAGCGTTGCCATGGCATCGACGACGTCACGTCACTATCTACCCCACCTCCCATTGGCTCCGTCTTCTGCGGCGAGCGGCGGCGCGCTCATGAGACCGTGCAAGGAGCGGTTGGCTTTGCGGCGCCGTCCGTCGCGTCGCTGCAGCCGAAAACTGGTTTCGGTCGGAAACCGGCAGCACCAACCGTCGCGCCGCAGGCTCCGCGACGCCAATGTGGCCGTGCCTTAACGCAGGTTGTCAACGTCGATGACGAAGTTGACGTCAATGCGTCGTCCTGATGTCGCATGGCGTTGTGACAAGCCAGGTCGCGGTGACTTTATGTATGTGACGACTGACGTCTAGGTTGTATAAAAAATATAGTCCGGCGTTCTATTGTTTCTACGACCTTAACCAGTGTGCCGGTCAAGCTTGGGTATGGAACGAAACGCGTTTTTTATAAAAAGCGGCTAATCCGAACCACTTCGCTCGTAGCGCCCGAGAGGGCGCTACGAGGCCAAGTGGCTTGGATTAGCCGGTTTTTTCCACATGCGGAGGTACCTAAATAGCACTCCGGTGGCCCCACTCGTCCCTTCTAGTACACTCTAGCTAAAGCGAAGGCCGCAAGAAAAGCCACTCTCTTCAAGAATATAGCAGGGCAGTACTGATCATCTCACTCATTTTATTTTGCAACACTGATTGCGGGCACCTGCAAGAACAAACGTAAAGTGCGAGAAAACTTTACGATTTCTGATCCTGGCTGCTTATTATAAGTTGCAATGGACAAGAGTCATGGTGGGTGTGAAAAGCACAGTGGAACTTGGAGTCGTCGCAATATTAAACTAACGCCGTCAAAGTTGATCGTCTCACATTATTTTTATTTCAGTATACTAAACAAAATCTAATAATAATAAAAAGACGCCCTAGGGAGGGTTTATCCCATCGTGCAACCCTTTTGGTAGCGCACTTCACGGGTGAGTTTTACTAGACCCTTTTCCTGAGCGTCAAATTGAGTCACAACAATTGACTTTTTGTTACCTCACTGTGATATCCAGGCCCTGAAATGTGAAATAACGAATTAACCCCATTTGGACATAACGCTGTTATGTGTACAACTCAATAACCTGTCTCGCGAAGGTGAGTCGCGTTTGGCAACTTCCTCTTCCTTAAGAAATTTTGTTTAACTGTTGACAAACGACGACGATAATCTGCAGGCCTCTCTAAGCATGGTTGGGAAAACTACAGTCTGGAGTTTGTAGAGCCATGCTTGCACAGGCTTGCAGCTCATTGTCGTCGTTTGTCGACAGTGAAACAAAATTTCCTAAGGAACCAGAAGTTGCCAAACGCCGCTCACCTGCTAAATGAGAGGAGAAGAAATTGAAGGTCAGTCATGGCTGCGCCCATGTACATCTGCTTAAAGGCGTCTATAAGTCAAGGGCAAAATCAGCACCACCCTAGAAATTTTCCTGAACAAGGCGTTCTTCAATTTTGGCCACAACTCAACAGATGGCACAAACGGCCATAAAAAGAAAAACATCCATAAACTTGTTATTATATTTTTTGATGACTTTAGACAAAACTGAGCAACGTTTACTGAAATCAGAAGTTGCAAATTTCTATACGCCATAATGATCTATTTTGTTTATACATTAACATCATCTTTAATGAGGTGAAACATATATATTAAAACTACCTTTCTGTGGCTAAACAAAATTAATATTTCTCAGCATTTTTTTTTATAACTGCTAAACGCAAAATTTATAAAAGGGCCACAATATGCAAACAAGCCTATATTTAAGTTCGTCTGCCTGAAGTTAGGATACCTTGTGTGGAAAACTAACGGCGGTTCATTTGTAGAACAAAACAATGTTTGCCTTTTCTTGAAATTTTTATTCATTCTCACTCGAGCTTTACAACCATCATTGAGCTTAAATGTTAATGACATTTGGCAGACATTTCGAGGTTATGCCCATTAATGACTGCTCCAAGTTTAAGACGTAAACACGGAGCAGTTGTTGTGAAAAGTATACATTTCCTCCCGTGAAGCCTATCTTGCAAGAAATATAGCACTCAATGAATACGAAAATGAAAGAGTTCTACGATATGAAAAGCACACACTTTATTTACACCTCTTAAGAATTTGAACCGATTCGGATCAACAATAAACTAAAAGCATCACTTTTCATATGTTCTCAGCGAGCAGAATTTCCAATATACTCATATATTTTTATATTAAGTTAAGGACTATTCCCTATTCTATATATTCGCCTATGATAAATGTTCTTAGGACGTAGCCAAGCCTGGGAATCGCGATTCAAACACTGGCTTATGTCGTAATGTTTTCATGGCCGCCTTGGGACCTTTGACTTAAGATAGCACGCAGTTTATTCCTCATTACGATGGTCTTGACTTTCTTGAAATCTGATTTGCAAAGGCCCAATTATATTAAAAATATATTTTCGGCTATAAAAGTTTGTTTGTTCTTCTACATCGAAGCCCGTCGGTCAAGGATCAAATCTTGAGGGCCGCTGTCACTCTTTCTTCCACGGTCACCTCACAGAACTCATATATTTTCTGTTCTACAGTTTAAAAGCATTTGAGCGCCCTCTTTCCCGCAAGAAACTTGAAAAGGCCGATCACTCAAATCTTGGTGGCGAGCTGGGCTAACGACGAGGCTGAAATAACGTTTAGGCCAAAAGCACTGTCTGCGCTGCGTCACAGTGAAGGATGAAATGTTATGCTGAGCACCACTGCGCAGGTTTCACGCGTTCCGTTCGTAAGAGAAAAAATCTAACTAGAGTGGTCTCAAAACGCGGAACGTCGGACGCCGCGCGTTCCGCGTTCTAACGTGTTCCGCGAGCGCAGTGGAGACGAAGGCAGCTAGCTTTAGGTCTACCCACTATTCCCTCCAATCAGAGCTCGGCGTTCTGCCATTCCCGCCCGCTCTCGTCTCCAACTCTCCCACAGTTTTTGGGCGCATAACGTCCCCAAAACGCAAAAAACACACACAAACACACACTTACACACACACTTACACGCACACACGCACGCACGCGCGCGCGCGCACACACACACACACACAAAGAAGAAAAGAGGCGCCATCGCTGTAGCGTTTTGCGAGACGCCACCATGTAATGCCGACGTGAAGCGGCGTCCTATAGCGTCTCATCACGACTCTCCGCGTTCCCCAGGGCAACGGCCACCAAGAAAAGCGTTTGAAACATGGTTTAAAAAGACACAACGCGACGCGCAACAAAAACGCGACCTAAAATTAATACCCGACTTTACTCGCCAGAATTACTACTCAAGACATGAGAGCTATAGCCTCTTGTGTTCATGTTTCCTGCTTCTTGATCCCTTTGGCGTTTTTGACGGATTTCATTGGCTGCGGGACGTTAATGAGATGCACGCGGCTTGCCGTACCCTACGTTCCCTATGTTTTCTGTGACTATAAAATGTATGCCCCGTGACGCGGAAGGCCCGACCAGGTAACTTGAAGCCGACAACCGCTGGGTCGCTGGAACCCTAGCAGGCGCCTGCTCGCAATCTGAATTTGCATGCAGCGGCAAACGGAAAATCCACGTGTTGAAACCGGAGATGCCTCATCCTTTGTCCGCCTGTCTCTCAACTTTGCACATCTCGTAGAACAAAAGAAAAAAAGATTAAACACGCTTACAACTTTCTGTAATGCCGAATTAGAGCGCAGCTCTTGAGGAGAAGAGGGGAGGGTATTCCCCCTCCTCCTCTCCTACTCTCCTCCCGTTTCCGCTAAACTTAGCGGGGAAATTGTTTGCTATATTTAGCGGGGAAAACGTACCGCTAAATTTAGCCGGAAAATATTCTTGCCACATTTAGCGGGAGATTTAGCTAACGTTTTCCCGCTAGGTCCAGCGGGGAAATTTTCCCATAAATCAACGCCCGGTTACGCCCGGTTGCAATATTCCCATAATGCAACGCGCGCGGTCACGTCGACGGCGACGCCGCTCAAGCCTGAATCGGGTTTCTGAGAGGCTGCGCTCTAAAATATGTCCCGGTTATCTCAGTGTCTCGCAAATAAACTTCCGTGACAGCCGAGGCGTTGCTCACAATGTTTCACACATCTGCACCTACTGCTTAATACCACTATGGGGCTTGGAACGCGTCTCTGACCGGTGTGCTTACTGCGTCCAAAAAAATTGGTCCCTCAAGCTTTCCCCGATGACGTCATAAAGGTGTCGTGTTGTTGTCGGCCGCCACCCTGGCGGTGATACATCAGCGGTGGTAGATGTGGTGGGCTTCTGCCAACGTTATTAGATTAGCTCAGTTGTGGAACTGCCCATAGACGCTGCATGCACGAGCAGTACCCCCTCACTCACCACGACCCGCCTCCCGTCGTTCAGCGCGCCAGACGGCTGCTATAGGTAACTGCAGTGTATTCTATGGAATACATACGTTTCAAAGCACAGTGCCTAGATGGCGTTCCACCGTACTCTGTGGAACACACAGTTCGTAAATGAAAATGTAGATGGCGCTTCGAACGACGGGAGGCGAACTGAAGTGAGTGAGGGGGGAGGGTACCCCCTTCCGCGGAAGTTCCACAACTGAGGTAATCCAGTATCATTGACGTCTGGTAACGAGGATGTCATGTGCGCACCTTGTCTACTGTGTAGTATTGTACGGATGCACGTTCCGGTACACGCAGACTAAACATTCGTAAACTCATGCCGTTTCCCTCAAATTTTAGCCAGTGAATTTTTATTTTTTTCTGTACTTAGGGAGAATTTTCGTCCGCCAGTTTTAGCGGGAAACTTTCTCGTTAAATTTCGCGAAAAATATTTCCCGCTAAAATTTGGTGGAGCACTACGACCTCGCACAAAAGCACATCCTGAAGCCTCGCCAATTATTTCTGTCAGCGTAAAACGAGAAAGGCTGTAACTGGCACCCAGGATTTCTCGACGCCGAGTTGCTGCCCCGGTTCCCCTTTGAGGACGAAAAAAAAGTGCGGTGCCCGAAATGGGCGTCTCCAACTGAGGAGTTTACGGCCTTCAAAATGACGTCACCCGCCTGATGACGTCATAAAAGTGTCACACTCTCGCCGGTCGCGACCCTGGCGGCGTGACGTTGACCGTTAGAGAAGTGGCGGACGCTTGTTCTGCTGCGAGTCGCTCTTCTGCGCAGTGTTGCCAATTTAGCGATTTTGTCGCTAGATTTAGCGATTTTCTATGCATTTAGCGACGGATTTTTCTAATTTAGCGACTAGCGACTTTTTTAGCGACTTTGGTGTTCAACCGTAATCTTGTTATTTTTAACAATTTTAGAGATGCTCGCGGGCTAAACCTTTTTGCTTCTCTAGCCGAGTTTGCTTTGGATATATGCTCAATTTAGCGGCGCGCTTAATTCAGCAGCGCACTAAGAAAAGCCTGGTTTAGTTTGAAAGTGCTCACTCTAAACTGGTAAAGAGGGGTATAGCCTTGACATGTCTAAGTGCGGCTCTGGAAAAAAGTTGCAATCACCAGATGAAAATCAGTCTTGAACGACAATCAAAAAGGTTAAGAGACGCGGGGTACCCCCAGAGGTTGAGCGATCCTTCAGCGAACTGAACCTTGTGAAGACGAAGCTCCGCAACAGGATGGCTCCCGCGATGGCAAATGCCATCCTGACTATAAGAGCTGGCCTCAAAAGGCACGCAAAGACGTGTTTTGACTACGAACTTCCAGAAGAAGTTGTTCGGCGGATTGGCACAGTTGAAGCCTACCAACGTGGCAACGAACCGTCGACATCGGCAGATTTAGGTGACCTAAATGCAGCCAACATCGAGGAAGAACTCTTTTTCTTCTAGACTATTCCGTTGACCTGTTCTTGAAGACAAACCAGTCATTATTTCCATGTTAAAATTAACAAGTACCCGTTTCTTATCCATATACTTACCGCCTAGTCGTTTCCCAAATAAAACATTACAAATAAAAACCGTCCTAGTTGTTTTTCAGTGTAAGTTTAACCCTTCAAAATACCTGAGATATGATTATTTGAGGTTTACTTACTTTAAAAGGGTTTAATAAGCTTTTGAAATTTAGCGAATTTTTTAGCGACTTCCTGGCGAATCTAGCGACTGTTTAGTGACTTTTTGGTATCAATTTAGCGGCGCGCGCAAAAAAAAGTTGGCAACACTGCTTCTGCGGCATACAGTTCACGGAAGCTACGGCAGCCAGCAGTTGGGACGCCACAAGAAGACCGACACTCGCGTCTGCTTGTGCTTTTCTGCCTCAACTTCCACGACTAACCACAGGGATCGCGACCTTTTACAGCGTGACACTCCGGCTCTTGTAACGTTATTTGTTGCGGGTGGTGCACGAAGCACTCGATGTCAAAAGCCCCCTGTCAAATGCCCCTCGGCAAGCGCCCCTTTATTCCTGTCGCCTGCTTTCAAAATCCCCAGTCTTCGAAGCCCGTGATGCTGATTCCCCCGTGTCAGGTGGCCCGGTCCTCAACTTGTCGGGACATTCTGCACTTTACGAAAAGACGGTAAGCGTGCACGCCAGCAGGTAACTTAATCAGGCCGTACCCTGGATTCGAGTAAAAAAATAACTGGATAAATCTTCCCGCTCCTCGGGTGTGCGCTATTTACATTCACATCTTACGACGTTAAAAGTTAAAACAGACAAGAAATATCAGGCACTGGCGAAATATTGAGAGTTTCAGCCTTTATCAATAAGCGGCGCACCAAAAGCTTTCTTCGATTCCGAAGCACGCGCGGATGCACAGTTCCAACGAAGTAGGTCCCACCAAAACTGTTAATTCGCAGGACTCATGACCCTATACTTGTCACATCATAAATATGAGTTTTATTTTTCTTAGTTCCTCCTCAAATATACTGGTGACCGTCTAGGAAGGGAAGAGACGATAACTCTGCGTCCGAGCTAACTCTACGACAGCGAAGTTCATCACTGGTGATGCATATTTCTGCAACAGGTCGTATCTACATCCTTTAAAATTTCCTGCTTTTCAAGTTATTTAACTTCACACGTGATTCTAAACTAGAGACGAACGGACGACAAAGAGGACGAACACACGCATCGCAAACTCAGCTGAATAGATTAATTTGCACATCATGTTTTATAGGCCGCCCTCTAACACGAAGAACGATGAAAATCCCTGGTAAAGGGAACAACGGGGACAAAGGACAAAAAATAAATATCAAAACACAGCTAGGTGACTGGTGCGCCACGCAGTCACAAAGCTGTGTTTGAGATTTCAGATGTTTGTCATTATTTATATTATTATTATTATTGTCCTTCGTTCCTCTTCAGGGGATCATTATCGTTATTCTTGTCCAGCTCACTGCACCTTTCCATTAATTGCATTATCGCCCTAACACGACCTCTACCGAGTTTGCACACGCCCACGAAACCAACGCCACGTCCTCCATACCACACCCGATGGAACGGAACTATATATGCCACCCACTCACAAGACCTTCACCAAGTTTGCATTCATTCATACATACATCGCCTCGCCCTTCTAAACACATCCAATTGGAAGAAACTTAGTATTTTAACAAATGCATTCAAGGTAAAAAAAACAAAAACGAATCACAATGTTTTTCGCTTTCCTTTTCCACCACTTACAAAAGTAAACACCTCCGCGTCGCCGCCTCCTGTGCGATTGAAGGCTGTATAATACATTTTTTATAGCGCCAATCCGAATGATTTCTTTTGAAACTCTATTTGTACATTTGTTTTTTTACTCACCACAATAGTGCCCCCTTACTTAAGGAAAGGAAGCGTTAGTATAAGTTCTGGCATTTTCTTTTTTGACCTTGACACGGCTTTGTTAAGAAGCCTGAGTTTGTACCATTGGATGCGTTATGGACGGCGTGGCGATAGATGCGTGAACGTAGAGCAAACTCGGCGAAGGTCGCGTGAGCGGGTACCTTATAAAACATTGACATGGTAACCGTGAGCGAATAAAGAAATATGGACGAACAGACACGAAGCATAACGAAAAAAACATGAGGTGTGAATAAAATCTATGCAAGTCACGTGTGAGACGTCGTGTTTGTCCCCTTGTCGTCCGTTCGACTCCGGTTTGGAGTAATCTGTAACGTTAACCAGCTCGCCTGTTTAATACCTTTGTCTTCTTTCAAGTTAACCGTATTTATTGTTCCCGTTGTTGTTTAGCGTTCGGATGACACGTGAAGACGTACCATCCGGGTACATCCCTTCTACTGAAAACGTGTCACGTGCTTCGTTCCCCCACTCCGATCAGCTCGAGGTTGCCGCAGCGTTTGCTCGTTTGTCATGTCATGCTGAAACGCAGTATTCACCAGCTGCGCTGCTCTGACGCCACGCCGCCGCGGTGGCGCTGCTCTCAGCGTATGCGGAGATGCTTCGCTCCAAGGCGAATTTTGTTTCTGCGCGACGCGTAGGGCGCTTTCATTCCTCTCACATCCTTCTCCTTCAGCTTCCTCTTCTCTCCTCATGCCCTCAGCGTCTGGCAGCATCACCGGAGCCAAAAACAAATTCGGCAGAGACACTTAGAGACTGCTTACGTGTAGGAATGTGAAAGCATTCCTACAGGCAGCGCATTCCTACGAGCAGCGCGCCACGTCCATCCTTTTTCGCACGGCGCTCCGGTCGGTGACATCACGCTCCCCCACTGCGCAGGCGCGGCGAACCCCGCCGGCTCCACGGCTTCCGTGACGATGCATATGCATTGCTGCGCTTTTCTTTGATGTTTTATTTCTGAGGCGCGTCCGCTTTTGACCTTGAGCGCACCGCCGACTTCCGTGACGAAGCATCTGCGCTGCTGCTGCTTTTAGGCCAATGGGAATTTAGCTGCCGTTTTGCTGCTACAGACGGTCACAGACAACGCCGGCTTCGCTCCATGTGACAGCTAATGCTTTCGCATTAAAAAACGATGCTGTATACTCAAAGATCGCTTTTGTACGCCCACTCCAGAGACACCCTCTGTTGGTCGGGTCACAACAACAACAGCCTAAGCAGTCATTGAACTAAGTCATTGAAAAAAAGAAGAGGAGGAGGCCCTTTACGCACGTGGAGTGTGCGAGGGGACAATGAAGGCGACCATTGAAGTCTGCATTATTTCGTCATTAGGTCAGGAAGCATTAGAGGCCGAGCACTTTTCGTCGTCCGTTTCCGGCGCGGAGGTCCGGCTTTTAAAGACCGCCCTTAAATGGAAGTGGAACGAGCTTGGAATGACGGCGGAAAACGAGCTCGTAACCAGAACAAGCGCGGGTGAATAAAAAATAAATAAAAAAACAGCGAGGTGATCAGCGAGTCTAGATGCCGGACGATTTTGCTGCTCAAGAAGTAAGGGCTGGCAAATTGCACGGAATTACGCAGTTCGCGACACGTCCCGAATTTACGGTCGCACTTTAAAGAAACCTGGTGCGGCCACGTTCCTACAAAAACACTCGTGAGCGGGCAATCGCTTGTCGTCGTCTGCTAGTCGTCGCGCCTCCGCCCACAATTGGGCGCCAAACGTGGAGTTCGGGCTTGTTACGCAGCCGATATGCTATGACCCGATGGAAACAATCAACAAGTGCCCCAAAAATTGCTTCATCACTCGGCTCGTCGTTTTTGTAAGTTTTACTAATCCCAGGCTAAAGCAATCATGCCCCGTAGAGGCCCACAATGACCCTGCGTTTGTTTTTTATGCGTGATTATTTTAGCTGGCGATACAAAACGCACAAATACGACGTGCACCATTACAGGTAAATTATGCCGCATAAAATATTTTACCGGGGATAGTACGCCCGTCCTTCGAGGCAAGGAATGTCTCGTTCGCCGCGCCTTCCTTCGTTGTTAATTTGACTTTCTTTTCCACTTATGACTTTCACAAGCTCTAGCAATGGTAGTCACGATTCGACCGCGAGGTTCGCACGCGGCGACGCCAAGGGCGGACGCGTCCCTCGCTTTGCGGCGTTTCCCGCAGAGCCTCGGCGAGTCTGCCACTTGGGGCAGCAGAGTCGGGGACCCTGCGATGACGTCATGCCCAGATGTAAGGCATGAAGGCTGACTTCAAACGGAATAAATAAAATATATTTAGGCCGAAGAATAAAGTTATTCATATATATATATATATATATATACGTATGTGTATCGAGACAGAGAAGCGCAAATAGAGCTAAAAGTGATGTGGTTGGCATGACTGGGCTTGACTTGCTCGAAACTGGAGGGCTGTTTCGGCCGGGCACGCTCTCTCGGGGCACGATTACAACATTAGGAAAAGAGGAAAAGGAATAGAGATAATTTTATTACGTGCAAAAAAACAAAACAAAAAAGTTTTAGCTTAATACAGTACCGGCTTCATGTGGGGAATTAAACCAACCTTAAAAAAAAAAACTCCTTTTTTTTTAGCACGATGCGAGGGTAACAGCGTTTATGCTTAACAAAATGCCAGCGGTACGCACCATTTCTTTTTTTATTATGATTACAAAAACAGTGATTAATTACACCATCAAATTATGCTTTTAATTTTCATTTCTCTCGAGGCTCGCTGATGAATTGTTCATTGTAGATTTCGCTAGAAAACAATTTACTCAACGCGCTAAAAGTAAATAAAAGGAAGGTAATATGCCCCAGGTAAAATCTTGAAGGTCTGTGTTGATATCTGAAACACGGTCCGGCGAAAATATCGCCATGATAGCGGACGTTCTTAATAGGCCCTAGTATTAAACTTAACGTGTTTCTATTACCATTATGACTTTTTCTTTTCTTCTTTTGCTATCGTAGAAATTACATTTTATCTGTTACAAATTTGGCGTACTTTATGCTGCAGACGTACCTAATCTGTTAGAGATGCACCACACGTTCTACAAAGAGCCATCGGCGAATGAAGCAAACTACCAACGAGCAGGTCACCTTTGGTGCGTAAAGAAATAGCGTATTCGCCACCGAGGATGGGCCGAGCCCAAACCGCGTTTTGAACAGGAGCGTGGAGGCGGCATTAGTTTTCTAGGTACGCAAAGGTACGCCATTCGAAAATTCGCTATTATAAACAATGACAATGGAATATAACACGTTATATTCCATTCATGAATATTTCGCACCCGCGCGTGTGCACAAAGGGTGGCAATTAATTTGATTTGTTCCGAAAACCGCCCCAAATGTAGATATCCCTAATCTGCAACTGCAATCACTACCCACAAACATTCTTTTTATACAAATATATATATGCAACTTACAGTTCAACGAAAGCTATGAGACGAAATGGCGCCTTTGAAACGTACTTTTTGTGTCCGAGCGTTCGTGCTAGAACGACACATCTCCAAGCGTCGAAGGTATGTTATCTGGCGCTTGCAACCTCCACATTCGCTGGCAGCCTAAATGCCTGTAAGCATGAATTAAGGCCAGCGTGAACTAGGAGAAAACATACACATAAAGAAAAAGACCATTCACACCGCTGCTAGGTATGAATGAGTATGAGTATGAACCAACTAGCTCAGCTCAGAAGCCTGTAAGCATTTACAGTAGCCGCCGCGCAAGCTCAGTGCCATTGGCGGCCAGATGTCTCCGCGACATCCTCTTACGGTTTCGACATCTCTGACGTCACGTCCGGGATCATCAATTGCGAACTGCAATCTCGTTGGCCCATGTAAAAAAAAAAAAAAAAAAAAAAGGAAAAAACGCAGCGGTACCGGCGAAGCCAACAATTTCGTTTGAGAGAAACAGGTCGGCGCCTTTGACCCCCAAAAGTCGTCCCTATACGGACAGCAAGTCGTCTGCTTCTTGTGCAGGAGTTGCTGTGACGTCATAACGACGCCGAGCTCTGATTGGCTTCGAATGAATAAATAGTGGGTAGACCTCAGTGCTGTATGCCTCGAGCTCTACCCACTATTTTGTTTCAATCAGCCAATAAGAGCTCAGGGTTCTGACGTCATCGCAACGTCTGTGCAAGAAGCAGACGAAACTGGCGCTGCGCATTGAGTCCACATATAGCGCCACCTATACCTCGCGTCGCATCGCCACCGGAGCGCCGCGCCGCTACTCGCATGCGAGCACGACGCCATAGAGCGCGCGACGCCGAGACCAACGCGTCTGCCCGCTTCGCGGCGCGTCTCGTCCACCTTCAGCGTGCCAGCGTCGCGCTTCATTCGGGAGATCCACCAACGACCACGTCGTGCCACAAGCCTCCGCTTTCAAGGCGGTATGGGATGAGCCCGCGGAAACTGGGGAAACAACTCGCGCGTCAACACCAGCGTTACGTGCAAACACAAAACTAATTACCAAATTTAAAAAAAAAAAGTGTTTTTTTTTTGTTTTGTTTAACACGAGTCTTTTCAGACACGAGGCACCATGTTCCTTCACCATCTTCTACCAAAGAAATAATATAAATATACGATCGCGGTGTTATTTATGAGCCGTCAGCGTCGCCTCGCGCTGCAACCAACTCCTCCGCAGCCTGTGTGTACACGAGAACAAAGGGCGAGGGGGTAGGAATTAATAATAGTCTCTCTCTCCCGTAGCAGCGACGCGGTTCTCCGCTTCCTGCGCCGTCCAGCCAGCGGGCCGGCTCGCTTGCCTGCCCGCTTATCTCGTCCGAAAACGCACACGAATGTCTCCCTCGCGCGCTTATCTTCTTTGTTTTCTTTTTCTTTTCCTATTATTATTAATGTCGGTGGTGTCGGGGTTGCCTCCGCGGTAGTGCCGGGGGCGGCGGTGACCGAGTATGTTGTCTTCGCGAATTTTTAATTAGAGACGCTAGCATCCGCCTCTGCAGAGACTAGAAGAGACAGAGAAAAAAGGAGGGAGATCGAAAGTGGTTCGTAGTTTGGGTGTGGCCAACACCAGCTATGCGGACAGCAAGTCGTCCGCTTCTTTGCAGGGGTGGCGGTGACGTCACAACAACGCCGAGTTCTGATTGGCTTTGGTTGGAAGGATAGTGAGTAGACTTCAAATGCGAGATGCCTTGAGGTCTACCCACTATTTTTTTCTATGAGCCAATAAGAGCTTGGCGTTCTGACATCATCACAACCCCTGCGAAAGTTCGTCTGCTTCTTTTGCAGGGGTTGTGGTGACGTCAGAAGACGCCGAGCTCTGATTGGCTCTGAATGGAAGGATAGTAGGTAGACCTCAAGCAAGCCTGCCTTGAGGTCTACCCACTATCTTCCAATCAGAGCCAATCGAACTCGGCGTCGTTCTGACGTCACCACAGCCCTGCAAAGAAGCAGACGAACTTCGCTCCATATTATGTTCTTGCTTACGTGGTTCGCTCTTTTTGAATTCGTATCGGACGATGCAGCGATCTCATTCCCTGCGGAGGCATATTGAGATCTTGAGACTCGCCACGCCTTGTGTTCCTTAAGATATCAGTGACTATAAAACAATCTTGTGCGGAACGACGTTCCGCGGCTCGGCGTTCCTATGGAACTGGTTACTTTTAGGAGGAACAGAGGAAGGCTTCCGTTTCATCTGGGCTTGTTTGCTCGAAGCTGGTTGACTTCAACCGCGGCAGAAGGCTAACCACAGTTCCCTACGAGGGGATTTCGCAGCCGACATGATGAGAAATTATCTCCGGACGTCACAAGCTTGTTGAAAGCATGCTTGCTTGATGCTGTAAGCTCAAACATATCTGGCTGGAGGCAGTTTTTGTATCATTTTGACAGGACGAGGAGCTTACACCTCGGTGTTAGTACCCTGTGTGCTCAACGCCAGGGCCTCAGACTTGCATCGCCGAGACCCCCCCCCCCCCCCGGCTATCTTAGGGGCCACCATATACGGACCTCCATTGAATACGTCAACCAAAACGTACGCGTAGGGCAAGTGGCGTCTGCTTCTCACGCAGGGGTTGCGGTGACGTCAGAACGACCGGGCTCTGGTGGCCGATCAAAAAAAGTAGTGTGGGTAGATCTCCGGCACTAGCATTGAGATCTACCCACTGTCTTCTATCAACCAAGAGTTGGCACGTCGTTTTATCGTCGTCACCGCAACTCCCGCGAAGCAGACATTATGATCCGCATAAATGACTCAGAATCCATACTTTATCTAGCCAATATACGAGCTTGGCGTTCTGACGTCACTCAGACAAAAAAGCGGACTCGCAGTGTAAAGAGAAAATGGCGGCACACATCTAAGCGCTCTCTCTCTTAGGAAGCCCGCAGTGAAAAGATGCGCTCCCAATATATTGTTTGGAAACAGGCAGGGTATAGAGCAGTCAGAAAAGAAGATGATTTAAGACATCGTTTTTTTTGCTCTCTTTTGATATTATTGTCTCTTTTGCTACCATTTTCTAGTGCAATTGGTGAACTTTTCCTTGTTAGAATGGACTTTTGCTTACTTGTTTTACTGAATGTTTGTGTGTATATATGTGTTTTGCTGACTTTTTTTAATGTTCTGCTTACACCATGCCTTGGCCTTCAAAAGTTGGCCGGCAGTATCTTCAGAATAAATAAATAAACCACGATTTGTATCACACCGGGTTTATACATTGCGATGATTTAAATCAAACGCTTTCTCCCCCCCCCCCCCCAAAAATAATCATTAAGATATTTTATCATTCCACCGCTTATGTCTATTCTTTTGTGCTTTCCATCTGCATTTATATTGCATATAAAGCAAACAATCACCAAGAAAAGCGAATCAGCCAGCCTTATATATATATATATATACTAAGTGTGAAAAACAACACTTTTTTCCAGCTAAGGTGACTTAAAACATATGAATCTTATTTAAATAAAACAAATCTGACTTCTTCCTGAAAGGAATACTGAACCAAAATTTGGATTTCGCAAAATAAGGCCGCAGAAGCGTTGAACGGGACGCTATGAACTCCAAAACATCAGTCACACATCTATATCTCAAACGGAAGGCACAGTGCTTTTTTTGAAAAGAAGGGCGCGATGAAGCGAGGTCTTTGACGTCACTGTCCTCGGAAGAATTTGAGAATGAGGAGAATCGGCCCTCACTTCTCTCGCTCCTCGCTTCGGCAGTTTCACCTACTCGACGGGACTTAGCGAGGAGCAGAGAGAATGGGAATCGTATGACGTGGCCTTGTCTCGTCGGCCTCGTCAGCCGTCTTCCATCGCAAACTTCTTTTCCAAAAAACTACTGGCGATCCGTTGGAGATATCGCTGTACGGGTGGTGTTTTTGGGACTTTGCAGCGTCCCGCCTATCCAATCAGCCCTGTTTTGTGAGCTCGGAAATTTCAGTTCGAGTATCCACTTCAACTAAAAATGTATATATTATTATTATTTTATCTAATTTATTGTTGTAGGTAAAGATTTTAGATGAAGCTTTTCTTGCCTCACGTGCTGATGCCTTTGGTTGTGTTTTGACTCCGCGTACGCCAGAGTGCTACCCACATGGGCGTACCAACCGGGGAGGCAAGGGGGGCTGCCCCCCTTCAGTCCTCAAAGAGGGGGGGGGCAAAGCATGTGCTTACCCCCCCTTCCTGAAACAGCCGCCACTGGGCAGGGCAAACACTGGCCGTCAGCACCCAAGGGATACCAAGGACCCCGCCCCCCCCGGCCCTTTCTGGGTCCTGGTTGCCCCCCCCCCACACACACACTCCAAAAACAAGTTGGTACGCCAGAGTGTTACCCAAGTAGGCTCTGGTGTTATCAAAAGCAGAGAGCTCCCGCTCCAAGCGGAACATCCGTTGCATTCTTCACCCCTGTAACCCAGAGCCGTATATGGGGGAGAGTTTGGTCAGTCTATGATCTCGCCGCCGTGACGCTCTCCTCCCGAGCGAGCCAATCAGCACGCGGCGCAGAGCGAGAGGCATGAGCGCATGCGCGTGAACTCCCGGCTGCTCCCAGCTGAGTGGGGAGGGCCGCCATCTTCGATCATTCTCCCGGCAGAATGCATTGGATCGCCATCTAAATCTCGATTATTTCCTTTTATATCGCTGGCTCTGGCAAGAAAAGGATATACTATTATTCCTCGGTGGGTTATAAAGCTAATAAATGAAGTTTTCTCGACGTATGGCCACAAACTTTTATTCAGGCGAAAAAGAAGTCGGCCCGTAGCAGACGACGCGTAGCCTCAGCAGTGCTCTTCTCCGACAGCGTTGCGTCAAAACGGCGGTCGTCTCCTCTCTGCTCCCTTCTTTCTCTCTCGCTCCTTCGGCGCTCTCCTCCCTTTCGTTTACTTTTCTCCTCTCCGGCGCCTTCGTCGCCACACCCACTGGCCAAACTCTCCCAATATACGGCTCTGCCTGTAACCAAGGCCAGGCGAGAGGTCAGTGTGAAGGCCGGTTTGGATAATGATACAGTCTCGGCACCGTAATCATTAGAGAGTTTTAGTGAACCGTTTTTGCGCATCCCATCGTACCGTATCAGATGTGCACAAACAGTTCCCTAAAACTCTCTATTAGACTTGTACATGGGCGTACCAACCGGGGGGGGGGGGGCAAGGAGGGCGCTTGCCCCCCCCCAGTTCTCAGAGTGGGGGGGGGGGCAAGGCATG
Organism: Ixodes ricinus; assembly: GCA_037355805.1. NCBI lineage: Eukaryota > Metazoa > Arthropoda > Arachnida > Ixodida > Ixodidae > Ixodes > Ixodes ricinus. The sequence continues at coordinate 105,444 of JAZHYW010009489.1, forward strand.
TGTTTGCCCCCCCCCCTGAAACAGCCGCCACTGGACAGGGCAAACACTAGCCGGCAGTGCCACGGGGATACCAAGGGCACCGCCCCCGGCCCTGGGGGGGGGGGGCTGGTTTGCCCCCCCCACTCAAAAACAAGTTGGTACGTCACTGGACTTGTACGTTACTTATTACAAGCAATCAAATTACTTGTCATCAAATACTCTATGGAGTAATTTTGTAATTATTCGAATGAATTTATCAGGAAGTACTCGGGAGAGTTATCTAAATTCTTTTGGAAGTACTAAAAGGACTTGTATAACTGGTGCTATTTTCCCCTCCCCTTTCTAATGACGTCCTTTATTTCTACAAGTTCTTAGCAAGGAATCCTCGAATAAAATATCCGACAGGAGGAATGTTTTCCAAAATTGGTGGATTAGAAAAGATGAGAAGTTTCTAATTCGACAATTCTAATCCAATATTCGACAGTACAAGACACACGTCTTCAAACCGACAGGAAAATCGGTTCCTTTTGAAAACCTGAAACTTCTGAAGACATCGGAAAAGAAACGGTTACTTTTCTTCCAGTAACGGTCAATTACATTTCTTCTCGAGCAATCGAGTAATCTCGTTGATTACCTAACCAAGAGTACTTGTAACCTATTACTTTTCTTCGAGCAACCTGTACAAGACTGCGTTAGCACTAACGCAGCGCACTGTATGCCAGTACGAAGTCAGCACTACACCAGGAACCTCAGCACGATTTCTCAATGCTTTAAAAAGCCCCTGAAAAGAAAACAAAATATTAAGCAGTTCGGTTGGGACACGCGTGTCAAGAAATTAATTTTACGCGAAAAAAATATTAGAGCAATATTGACTGCGCGAGATTTATTTTAAAATCTGCGCGCAAAGTCCATGCCGTCACGGAATGGTCATGCAATCTTTCCACCTCAACGTGAAGGCGAAGCCGATCCACCTCTCCTCCACGCGCCCGAAATGCCGAGAGAGAAAACAAGTGGAAAGGAGGTGACTACCAACTAAATCGCGTTTTGCGCCGTCAATATTGCTCTAAACAATTTTTTTTCGCGTAAAATTAAATTTTTGACACGCGTGTCCCAACCACACTACTAAAAAAAAACATTTTTTTTTCTTTTTAGGGGTCCCTTAATTTTAGGGGTGTGGCGTATGTTTGAACCCCAGTATAAGGCTCTGGTTTGAACAGGTTTGGAGGGCTCTGTGTAGCTTCAAAAATGTTCGGTCTTACGAATTCCACGCTGTTCAATGCCTTACCTGTCCCAGCGGGGAAGCGATCCCCGAATCAGTGCGGACCCCAGCAATATCGTTGCCGATAACCCGAGGTTCGCGAACCCCAGTTCGAAAACCGCTGCTCTATAGGGCGAAGAAAAAACCTCGGCGCTGAAAGTCCAACTGCCCCGGCAGTTGCCCCTTCCCAGAAACCGATTGAGACAAACGCCCCAAAAACGGATCTCAAAGGCCTCCTCCGCTCCATCCGTTGCAGCCGCGCTCCATCCCCATTCTAAAGCTTCGCCGACGGCCGACAGGGGGCGCATCTGGCGACGAGAAATGTACGCTCGCCCCCTTGGGGACGTTTCCACTACCAACGGCCGGAGCGGACTCACCGTACTTACACTGGGCACACTGTGACCTGCCATTTCCGGATTGAGGGTGGGGAGGGAGGCACCCTTAATCTGAAACAATGGGTGCCGGGCGTTTGCGGCGCGTCCCGAATTTCGGGGAGGACGTGAAAAGGACGGTGGGGGCATCTCTCGCCGGGGCGCGTGGCACTGGTGCCTGGCGACGAAATAGATGCGTCTCTACTCGGCAACGCGACAGCTGACGGATTATTTTTTTTCGGCACCTAGATTGGTTGAACTTTTTTCGTGTGTTCGTTTACTACGTGCTGATTTTATTGATCTGTTTACGTTTAAGGGAGGTATTTTGTTTTGCTAAGCGTTTTTTTTTAAGTGATTGACTATGAAACGAACTTGGAGGTTCGCGGCAGCACTCCGTTCCCATTTTGCGCAGTGTCGGTGACGGGACAGGGTCAAGAATAATCGGTTTGAAATTTCTCTTACAGCAGTCCATAACCTAAATTCATTTCCATAAAAAAATAAAAAAAATAAACTCAACTCTTTTTCTTTTCCCTTTTCTACTCAAAAAAAAAAAAAAACCACAATAACAACAAACAACAGTAACAATTACAACAAAACATGTTTGTAAATGTGCCTCTGAACCATGCTGTATTTTGGGGTCATCTTCTCTAAGTAGAAGCGTGTTTCGAAATTGATCCTAAGTCAAAATATGTGCCGCCAAGTAATTACTGGAATAAACAGTTGTATTTTATTTTTCAGGGGAGTGTTTATTTTGCGACATACGCATTATATTCGAGCACTTTAAAAATTGTTCCTTTGGAGTTCAGTGCCTCATTAATTAAAATATATTTTTTTCCTTTTTTTGCCGCTCTACAGCTGGGTTGTAGTGGAGACGCGAAAAGTTTACTTTCACTACAACAGTCTCTTGCACGTTACTCAAAGAAAATGAGCGGTCACAATTATTCTCGGTTAAAAATTATTCAATTCGATTACTGGATTACTTGACACAAAATGTAATTGGCCGTTACTTCAAAAAGTAGCCTCAACTTTTCCGATTACTTAAGGTTTTCCAAACGACAAAAAGTTTTCTGTCGGTTTTAAAACGGGTCTTTTGTACTGTCCATCTTTTTTTTTTAATTAGAATCCCCAAAATATGAAGCCATCATCCTGCCGGAGACTTGATTCCAAGATTTTTTGGTGGGAAACTCGTAGAAAAAAAGGGCGCCATTAGAAAGGGAGGGAAGAATAGGAAGGGTTTACAAGTCATTTTGGTGCTTTCAAAGGTAATCAGATTAGTCTTGTGATCACAACATAAATGTATTCACACTTCTGTTACAAAATTACTCAGTCAAAGTCAAAGTCAAAGTATATCTTTATTAGTAAACAAGATGTTAGTTCATTACACTTATTCAGACGTGGGTCCCAAAGTTTTCAAAGAAAACTGTTGAAGGGACCCCTCAAAAAAGACATCGAGTAATCTGACTAGTCCTGTAATGAGTTATCGTACAAGACTGCGCTACAGCTCGGGTAATGTTGTTTTGACTGGGTGAGACACGGCACTTGAACGCACCTGCCCTCCCTCCCCCGAGCATCTTTGTTTAAAGTTGTTATCTGAGCGAGTTGTTGGCGCGTTCTGTACTATGAATCGCCAACCCCCCTCCCCCTCTTCCCCAGTTAGTAGCGCGACAGACTGCCGACATTCGGCCCAGTAAATTTGACAAAGAAATGTCGATAACGTACCCAAACACACATAGCAACAGTCATACAGCGGAAGCGAGAAGAATTTCGAGGCTCACCTTTCAGTCGTTTGGGTAATCCGTTCCCATTGAAGCGTTGAAGTTGTACGTCCTTTATTGGTGTTGGCTCTACTTACATCAATTCATTGCGTAAGCCGGCAGGCTGTATTTCTCTTCAACGACGAAACGTCTATAAACAACTCCATAACCAGTCTGTGGTTCCTATTAAAAAAAAATGTTATAGCCTAGTAATTGGTGGTGGAATCAGCACCCTTTGCTGACATTAACGTGAAATGGCCGTGTCGTCTTAAAGCACTTTTTGGGGACATAAAAAAGAAAAGCCTTTGCAACACAAATATACATGGTGTTTTTTTAATTCTTTTTTAAGCTTTACAGATTAAAAAAAAAAGCCATTAAAGCTGCACTTATGCGTTATATCCAGGTGAGTTATACAGCCAGAGGGAACATAGTATATGGGGTTAATCGTAACGATCAGTCGACTAATTAAGTAAAATTTGTTAATAACTTTTAATTGGTGAAAATAGACGTTGGTTTCAATTAGAAACTTGCTAAGCGTCATCCAAAACCACTGAATTAATGATTTCTAGAAATACTTTAGAGCGCGAGGGGCGTAGTAGTGCACTAATGGTACGTGCACTCGTGCAACAGGTGTACAAGGCTGGGACTATGATAAACGGAAAAATTTCGCGGGCGCTTTATCGCACCGCTAGCCTTGTACCTGCTCCACGAGTGGTAACTTTAGCGCACTACTGCGCTTCTCACGCGCTCAAAGTATTTCTGAAAATTACTGATTTAGTGGTTTTCGATGACGCTCAGCAAGTTTCTAATTGAAACCGTATGTCTATTTTCAGTCATTAAAAAGTTAATTAACAAATTTTGCTTAATTAGCCGACTGATCGTTACCATTAGCCCCCTATTCTATGTCCCCCTGACCTTATAACTCACCTGCACAAACCGCATAAGTATAGCTTTCATGGCTTTTTTAAAACAAATCTACAAAGCTTAAAAATATAGAAAAACGGTAGGTACTTTATTCTAAATTACGCCCTGGGAAGGGTAGTAATTCTTTGCTTTCCCGCTCCCGTGAAACCACTCATTAGTATTCATTGCAGATCTGAGAGCGATTCCCTCGAACACACTAACTATATACTTAGGGGCAACTTTCTGTGGCATTTCCGAGTAGAGGAAGAGAGCGCGCTCACGGTTTCGCCTCGAGATCGAACAGAGTCGCCACCGTGCGGCCGATGTTGGAAACACTACGAGTGTGGATACTGCCGCACGTCTGTCTGCTCTTGGCGCACGCTGAAGCCTGGATCCTCGCGACGATGAAGGCTCGTTTTCGGGTAAGCTGCGCTATTCACGTTGTGAATGCTTGTTTCTTCGACAAGATTGTATCGTTCCACGAGCGTGGAAACACGCCGAAGGCAAGGAATGCCAAGCCGGATACTTACATAATGTTGCTGCCGTGGTTGGTGTTTTTATGCGGTTCTTTGTTTCGGTTTGAGTGCTATTGCATACTATCATGGAGTACATTGTCGACGGAAAGCGGTGTTTTGTGGGAGGCGAACAACTTGTGAATGCCGGGCACATTATGGAGCGCAGCATTGTGGCCCCAAAGACCACGTCGACGAGCGTACACGTGCGGAGTTACATGCTGCAGTCGTCGGCTCTCAGCAAGGATCACCCACACTGTGGATCTGAAACTCCACGATTCATGAACTTTCGTGCACTTGCCCTGCCGGGTAACTCTTGTTTGTAACTCCAACCGCCGGAAACGTCCTTAGAGGTGAGGTAGACCGTAAACATATGTGATCAGGCGGCGTTGAAACATGAGGGAAGGGGAACCAGTCGCAATCCCTCCAAACTTCTCTTTGCAATGGCACTAGAACTGTGTAACTGCCATCCTCGTCTCCTAAGCACTTCTGACACAACTGATGTAGTAAATTTCCACAGTGTCATTAACTTGACTTAACTTAGCCTATCGAGCAACCAATCATTGCATGTGAATGTAATGACCGGTTAAGTAATCTCTGAAGGTGATGCGTTACCTTTTATGTTTCTTGGATGTGGTGCTGTGACGCTTGCTTTTATTAAATATTTTAACACAGACTGGTAAACCAAAGGTGATCTATTCCCCCATGTCAACGACTGACCGTGAATGTTTTAGAAGCCGAGATGTAATCATGCCGTTTTCATGTAGCGTGATTTGCCGTTGAAAATTCGTTTTTACAAGCGAAGTGGCACGAAGCCTTCGTCACGCGGAGGGTAAGCAAAATTCATGGAGTGTAAACAAGCAGTTGATTAGGCGCGGTAGTCCGTCTTGCTGCTTTGGTAGATTGACGAGTTGCCATCAACCCTATTTATCGCGTACTTCCGGCCAAACTTCAAGAAAATTGATCAGGTGCGTCCGACGCGCACCCAAAACACTGAGAGAGTCACTTCCGCTGCAGTTGATGCCTCCTTTGCTGTGTCATAGTGTAGGTGGGATCGAAGGAGTGACACTTCTACAACGTTTCAAAAGTAGGATTCTCACGCAGTAATAAGTTCTTGGCATTCGGATCCTCTCCAGAAACACCGCAGCGGGAGAACCCACACTAAGGACGATAACACTGCCCAGCAGCGAGCGAGTATCAGCGCGCACGCTTCACGCGTACTCTACCTGGGGCCACTCGTGACACTTATGTAAAACAGTTTTCTTTTTCCACTTACCTCGGTTGTCATGCATCGTTGGTTTGAAGTCTTCGGCGGTGAAATGTTGAGAGCAAACCATCTCGGGAATCAAATCTCAACTTCGAGAGCCACTCTTTCTTCAGCGCGCCGGCTGCTGGATGCCGGTGAAAACTGCCCCCACCTCGGTGCAATAGGTATTGGACTGAGGCCCTGAACAGTTGGGACCATTTTCCGTTAAAATTGCTTTCACAATGACACCGTACGAGGGAGTAAAGGCGATATTCTGCAGGTTGTTGGCCACGACCGCAGATAGCCTTATAAGGCAGCCATCTTCCTATCCACACATTGTTGATGATGATAGCGCGACAGTAGCGCCACCCTTAGTTCGATTTCGAGAACGCGTGCCCTATACCCCTGACAGCATCGCTGGAGAACTTTCTTGCCGAGCTGTTTTATCAGAGCCGAAAAACACCAGACATGGCAACAAAAATCTTCTCACAAAGGCCGTACTTCTTTTTTTAAACTAAAAGGCTCATTTTAGCAGCCACCTTTTTTATTTATAGATAGCACAAAGATCTGTGAATGGTCCTTTTAGGCGGTGGATACAAAGGTTAGCCAAAAGGTATGTTCCAATTAAACGATGTTAAAAAATAATAACTTTATAAACACCAAACTATGTGATTCGTTTTCAAGTTCTGAAGGTTGCAATAATAGCGTGCAATTCTTAAGTGAGTTAAAAATAAAGTTCCCGTTGTTTAATTATACGCGCCAATGACATTTTACATGTTGAGTTTATAATAATGGGATAGTATGCGAGCAATTATAGTAACTCGTTAAAAATAGTATATCATGAACTCGTTAATATTCTTCCTCCACCGATAAAGCTAATTTAGTTTCCAATTTAAATTTGATTGGCTCTGCCCTTGCACAGTTGGATGCCTTTACAAAGGTGGTAACAAAACGAGAGATTTGATATAAAAATCTAGAGCAGCTCAGCTATACCTAGTCAAGATTATTGATATGTATATATCCGCTAGCTATACCCAAATGTCTATTCTTAAATTTCTAAATTGAAAATCGAAACAATCACAACCAATGACGCGTGCAAGTAAGATGGACAGACGTCGCAGTCATATATACTCGCACACGAACTGAGGAGGTATTAAAAAAAGGATAATAAATCGCTATTCTAATGCAATATAAACATTCATATGTATATATATATATATATATATATATATATATATATATATATATATATATATATATATATATATAAAGAATATATATATATATATATATATATATATATATATATATATATATATATATATATATATATATATATATATATATATATATATATATATATATATATATATTCCTTTTAAATACCTGACCCAGGCAAATGCAAGGTCTGCCCTGGAGAAGTGCTTTTTCCCTTGCACTCGACTGCGCTGCGGCGAAGCATGACACAAAAATTCGAAATATTGACTTTGCGGGTGTCACTTCTCCGCAGTACACCAGTGCGTGCTAAGAAGCGCACTCAACGGAGTTGATATTTAGTTGGCTCACGACCCCCTTCATAGAAGAGGTCGTGAGTTGGCTTAATTCCCGCCAAATTTAGCGGACGATTCTCACGTGACGACTACAAACGAAACCTTCATTGCAAGCGAAATCAACGCTTTCAATATAAATGTTATACAGCTTTTTGTTTTATTTCTTTATAAGTTTTACAGATTTGTCTAAAGAAAACATGAAAGATACACTAATGGGAATGCGAGTCTGTGCAGGCGAGTTAATCGGCCAGGTGAACAGAATGTAGGGGTCTAATTGTCACGGTAAGTCAAATATTTAACTAAAACTTGTTAATTTACCTTTTAATTCGTGAAACGAAAGATTGGGATTAAATTCGAAACTTGCCGAGCGACATCGAAAACCACTAAATAAGTACATTTGAGAGTGGTGCGTGGCAAGCCCGTGGTACTCACAAGAGCGAACGCGCGTGCCTGCAAGTTCACACTAGTGTAAGCTTTCCACACACCCCAAATATTTCTTAAACTTACCGCTCAGAAAGTTCTTGATTAGAACCATATGCTTACTTTCATTAATTAAAAAAAGATAATTAACCAATTTGTGTTCATTACTACGTACATCGTGACGATTATCTCCATATAGACCGACACGCTGTTTACAAACAAGCCCGCGTTTGCCCACACCAGGTGTGGGCACTGCGCGATGCGCAGAAACCGAATTCGCGTGAAGTGAAGCGTCGAGCTTGCGCAGTGCCGTCGAACGCGCCACCACAGCTCCGTGACGTCAGGGCCGCGTGTTGGTCTATACTATACTATGTCCCCCTGGCCGTATAACTCACCTGCATAAACCGCATTAGTGTAGCTTTCACGGCTTTTTTAAAACAAATCTGCAGAAGCCTTAAAAATGAGCACGCAGTGTATTCTTCTAGTTGTTCACTATAGATCCCGTCAAACTTACCAACCTTCTCACCCATCCGCACGTACGATCATCCCACCCCGTCATCCATTATATGCGTTCGAGCTTCCAGCCGTCAATCATCCGAGCACCCCAATAAACGGTGCGTAAAAACAAATTCCACGAAATACATGCTGCAGAATAGCTTCAGGCACGGTTTCTTACAGAATGCGTCGAGCCGATAGTCAGACAGGACGCATCTTGTGCATCATAAAAAAAATGAAGTGCACGAAGAAGCGAAAAGAAACCGAAAGGCCATGACTCGGAATGCTGCAAACCGGGTGTCAGACACTCGTTTCACGAGTCACGTCCGCAGTTTGCACACGGGTGCACACACACACACACACCACACCCAACTCGGCTGCCTCCCACGCACACAGCCGCAGTGACAACAAACAGCCATTGTTAAAGTCCCAGAACTCAACCCTCAAACCTACTCAATGCTCCACCAAGCCGCGAGTCAAAAAGCAGACGACACAACAACCAAAAAACAAACCAAAAGAACAAACAAGAAAACGACAGAAATAAGCAGACGACAGGAAAAGAGCAGACGACATCAGAAAAGCAGACGATTCGAAAAGCAGACGACCCCTTGACTTCTCTCCGCCGCTGACAGGACAGGTAAGCAAGCTTGTTAGCTGCCACTGGCGGTAGTGTCGATTCTCTCTCTCTCTCCCTCCCCCCCCAAAAAAAAAAAGAGAAAGGAAAAAGGGGGGGGGGGAGTGTCAGATGCCGGTGAGTACTGTCGTACTGTTACAACGCGAAAGCGAAGTTCCCTTCTTTTGGCAAACTTCTCGTCACCCAAAAATGGGGGAAGGTTGGATGGTCGACAGGCAACGCTACCATAGAAGATGAAAGAGGAAAATAATAGGGGAAGAGGGAGAGGCCTAGAGGGAGAGGGCAAGGGGAGGAGGGGGCGAAAAACACCCGAAAAGCGATCGGCGAGAGGGTCCGGCGAGGCAATAACGGCGTCGCTAAACGAAGCCACACGCGCGCAGGCCACCGCAGCCGCGCACAGCTGGGCTGGTTGCAGCCTGGAGGAGTCCGGCCCCCAGACTGCTGTAGGTCCCGGAACGCGATTCCGCGGGTGTAAATCACTCCGCGAATAATCACGCCGGCTACAGTCACAACCCGGTTATAGGCACTTTTTCTTTTTTTCTTGGGAGGCAATTCGTTGCTAGGAAAAGCTGAAAACTGCCGCCGCTTTAGAACCTATAAGTAGTGACGACCAATAAAGAGGCGGAATCAGGAAGATGAAACTGCTGCAATCGCGTGAAGAAGGGCACAACAACAACAAATAAAAATGAGGGCTCGTAGCTTCCAGGACAAGGTAGTACAGAGCGCACCTGCATGGTCGAATGCACCAACCCCGGTCGCTACATATATGTGCGCTTCTGCGCACATATGTATTGACCCGTAAGAGCGCCAAACGCGCACTATTACAATATCACCGACTGTACTATCGCGGACAATATGAGATGTAACAGTCCTTCATGTTTCTGAAAAAAAAAAAAAGGGCTTTGATACAAACTTAGAGATGAAACGCGAAGTTTATATCTACTTTCTTTAAATATATCACAAATCGAGGTGCACCGAAGCTTCCGGGCGGACCGCAGACGCGGAAAAGATGTCAGATTTACTGTTGCAGCTCATAAGGGAGTTTTAGTAGATCGTCGGTGATCAAAGGCGTCGGCTGACTATCGGTCATCGTTAGCGGAAGTATTAAAACAATCTACCAACTAAAAACCTGTTGTCCGCGGGCGTGCAGCGGAAGAAGGCGCGAGCGACCGGAACTTCTTTTGCGCGAGCCAGCACACCTTCTTCCCTCGAGCGACGCGCAGGAAAGTTGACACCGGACATAGGCACGCCGCGAATCCGAATTCAGTCACACCACCGCTGATGGACGCCAGCCATAGTGTCACCGAACCGGGTCGGTACACGCTGCTATAAGCGGCGCTCGCCTTAACTCCATAACACCGGACGGGAAGACGGGAACTCGGGAATTTCGAACCATGACTACGCAGACACAGTAGGGAGGGAGGAGGGCAGAGGGCGGGGTGCGTGGGGGACCTTCTACTAGAAGGACGGGGAGGTGGAGGGGACGGAGGGGGGTCATAGTTGTTCGCGCACAGCTGTGGCAGTTGTGTGTGTCCCCTGCCCCCCTGTGTGTGCCCCCCTCCGCGCGAGAAGTCCGACGACAGAGTATGCGGCCCGGAGCCGGCGACGGGAACAGCGGCGGCGAAGTCGAGTCGAGTGACTCCGGCTGGCATCACAAAAGAGCGGCCCTTCTCTGGACGAGTGACTACGCGCGGCGACAACAAAGCGCGGCGCAGGTGTCGCTTTCGCGCTCCATCCCTCCTCTCTCGTTCCCTTCCCGGGCTCAATTTTCTACTCGAACAACTCTCCACGCTCGTTTCTGTTTTTTTCTTTTTCTTCCCCCGTCATACAGTATTACTATTATTATTAGTACTGTTATACTAGTTTGTATCTTCTTTCCCGGAAAGAGGAACGGCGGGAAAAAGAACGAGGTTTTTTCCCCACTGTCGTCGGCTTAGTTTGGGTATCTGGCGCTTCGAGCGCGGTCTACGACCATGGTGTGTTTACCATGTCCTAGAAAGTGGTCCCTCGATTTCCTACCGATGACGTCATAGACAAGTGTCATCGTCGTCGACGGCCGCGTTCCTGGTGGTGTCGCTGCACTGGTTGTGGACGTAGCAGACGCCTGGTCTGCTGCAGGTCCCTCTTCAGCCTGACGGAAGACTGCAAACACCCGCGTCCAGTCGTACTTTTTTTCTCCGGGACTTTTACGTTTGGCCGCCAGGATCGCGACATCCGACAGCCTGACGCTGCGGACTTTGTGACGACATTTGTTGCCACTTCGAGACGACTTTTGATGCATGGGCGCAATAGGACGCTTTACACACCAGCCGGAGGAGATGCTTTCGTTGCACCACACTATGCGGAACGCAAGTTCGTCTGCTTCCTTTGCAGGGATTCTGGTGACGTCAGAACGCCGAGCTCTGATTGGTTCCGATTAAAGGATAGTGGGTAGACCTCGAACCAAGCTGCCTCCACTATGCTTCAATGAGAGCCAATCAGGGCTCGGCGTTCTGACGTCACCAGAAGCCCTGCAAATGAAGCAGAACGAACTTGCGTTCCGCTAGCTACGAGCAGAATAAGAGCGACAAGGAGGTTCTTCCATTTGTTCCGCAACCAGCGCGAGCCTTTCTCCTTCGGTAATGCTTCGGCGTGTCGTGGACTTCGAGCGTGCACGCGCGGTCACAGCACGACGGAAGGCCGGGCATCGGAGAGACACGCCCTATCCACCGTTATCATCGTGTGCAGTGACTTCAGCAGTGCACACAACCCGCGAGACGCCACTGCGCGTTGTTCCCCTCTTCAAAAAAACATCTCTCGATCTCGATGACACTCCCGAGACCGGGCCAACTCTATAGTTCTCGGCTCTTTGTGTGCGGCGAAGAAAAACGGTCCCGTAGGAACACCCCACCGTAGCGAAGATACAAGCGTTCGCGTGTGCGCCGTGTGTGTGTGTGTGTGCCCTATCCAGAGAAGCACAAATCGCGTCCGACACATCGCAGTCTGTGTTTTTTTTCCCCCTTCTTGTTCTTGTTCTTTTTCACTTCCTCTTACGAGCGTGCTTGTTCACGCCGCCGGTTCGCGATATATACCGCGTTAGAAGCGACGTTAAGAGCGCGCGCGGAAGAAATAAAACCTAAAGGGCAGCGGCCACAACTCAGACTGAGGCTCCGGAAACAAGCACCTCGGGAGCAACAAGCCCCCAACGAGCCCATGATGAAATCGACAAATCACGGGTCGGGGTTCTCCGAATGGCGGCGGCCGGGGGGGGGGGGAAGAGATGCTCCCCCCCCCTCCCCATAAAAGACGAACCGGCAAAGCGCGCTCACGAACGCGAACGCGGGCAGACACACATACAACGCTCACCGCGCCTGCACGGCAATTGAAAGCTTCCCCAAGAGGACCCGGGGGAGGCGGCAGAGCGCCGACAGCTTGTAACGGACATCCCCCCCCCCCCCTCCTATCCTTGTTCCCACCTTCCCTCAGAACATCCCAACCCCCTACAAAACTCACATTGCGAGCGAGCGGCGAGCCAAAAGTGTTTTCAGCCGCGCCGCCCAAGAGCTGTTCTGTGTCGAGCGCTCGCGTTCTACGACATGTATAAGGTTGCGGGTGCGAAACCGCGGTTTATAATATGTAACGTTCGCTTCCGCTGGACTGAGTCAGCGCGCGCGCTGGCCCGCGCTATCGGCACCGCGATCGGACCGCGACCCGATACGAACAATTAGGGGGCGGCCGGGGCTAATTGCCTCTTTTATTGGCGACGCATTAATTCGGTTAGCGGGCGCGCGCGCGCTGCCCGTATCGGAGTCGCGGTTCGCGCGCGCCGGAAGAACGGTGTTTAGAAAGAGGGGAGGGGGGGGGACGGACGCCCTTCGTCCTTTCTCATAAACGTGTTCAAGGGAAAGGGGGCGGGACACGGCGTGGCTCGTAAAAGCTAATTAAGAACCGGTCGATGAAAACGAGCCGCTTGGCGCGATAGCGAAGAAGCGGCTTGTACCGCCTTCCGTACACCCCCCCCCTTTTTCTAACCTCCTCCCTCTCTATTATTTTTGTCCTCCGCTGTATTCCCGAACATGGACCGTAGTGAGCCCGCGGCAAAGTAATTGCCGCTTCTGTCAAACGCAGCAAGAGCCCCAGCAGTAACAATCGCCCCTCCCCGCCTAAAACTCCGCAATAGCGGAAGAGATCTTTCGGTCCGACGCACCCACCGACGAGCGGCAGGCAGCAGCACGAATTTTGATTCTTTCTACTCCCCCCCCCCCCCTTCAACTTCCACCCGCGTATAACGTCGACGAGCGAGCAGCAACAAGCTTCCCTCCGCAGCACCGTGAAATCGTCCGCGGCAATCTCCGTCACCGCTCTGTTTCGACAAAAGAGAAGATGACTTTCCTTCCCTCATTTTCCCCTATAAACCCGTCGCTTCCCTCCACCCCCTAGCAAAAACTGAGCTCATTTTCGTTTCCCCAAGCAGCGGCCCGCAATTATGATCGGGAGAAGCATGAGAGCGCGGTCGCGGAAACTCGCGCTTCGAAACGTTCTCAAAGGATTGCTCCTTCTCTCTTTCAGAAAAGGAAAGGGGAAAGAGGGGGGGGGGGGGCTTTTCCAGCGGTTAGTCCCCAAAAAGGCATCGACGCTTCAAAAGATCTCGCGCTTTTGTCTCCGGGGAGCCCCGTGAAAGAGGTGTGAATGGGAACCCGAAATCTCTCTCCCAGACCGCTTCTCCAGCGGCTAGCCAACGCGCGCGCGATGAGCGATGGCGGCTCGTTCTCTGATCGCTTCGTGATGAGCGGCGAGGGAGTTGGATCTATAGGACCGCGGACCGAAACCCGGGGTTCCCCTATAGCTCGAGCGCCCACCTCAGCGTACACGGCCGACACAGCGGGAGAGCGCTCTGGCGAGAAGCTTCTTCTCCATCTCCGCGAAGCTCCGCGAGACGTGCGCCCGTTTCAAAAACGCCGCACGGCGTCCGCGCGCGTGCGCGGCGGACTGCTGCGTTTAATGGCGTCGGTTAGAGAGATGTAGACAGCCTGGAATGCGTTACGGGAGGGATCGCGGTTCTTCGGCGGTGTCATTGATGGGAGGGTTACGCTCCTTGGCATCTTGGGATGGGCGTTAGTGGACCATCGGAGTCAGTGAGTGCCACGATGTGACTTTCAAGAGGGGTCACAGCGAGTCGTGGAATCACGTGATACGCTCACGACGCTTGATTGGCTGCACTCCGTTTCACATTGCGTGGAAGCGCAGCCGGCAGCCGACGCTGCGATCGGATGCACCCAATCAAGAAGATGCAAAAGTGGATGGTCATGACGCTAACCAGTCACGCTAAACCAATCTCGCGCAGGAAAAAAAACACACGCTAAAGCAATCACGCACAGAGCGCTCAGCCTTGAGCCTCGATATGCAGGCGTGAAACAATATTCATGTCGAGCTTCGCCGCAGCTTCGCATTCCTAAGTCAAGCATTACGTTGAAGGTGTCAAACAAAATTAGACAAAAACATTACTTTTTTTTTAAAGAGTTAACAAGCTAATTTTTTTTCAGCATTACTACGTTCTTTACATTTTATTCGTGACATATTACATGTTTTCGTGACGCCACAGCTCGTCCGAATAACGTTAATACTTTACGTTGACGATGTTGCTCCATTTCTCTGAATTTACATCTCGTCCGTGACATTACGTCTTTTACTTCGGAGGCACCCCGCTAGCCAGAAATATCGTATCCCACGGTTAAAATAAAACCCCACCATACATCGGAGGCCGTTGCGTAGGGTCCTCCCTCTGGGGGTCTCGAATTCGTGTTTCTTCTGGCGTTCCTGTTATATAACCCTGGCAGCACACTTAGTTCTGTGAATATCCTTAGGATGTCCTTGAGATGTCCTAGGAACGTCCACAGGACATCCCCAGAACGTTAGGACATCCTAAGGACATCACAGGACTAAGAGTGCTACTAGGGAAAGCGCGCCAGTGAAGGCGCAACGATCGAAGATGGGCCTGGGCGTTTAAAAAGGAGAACCTGTCTTTATTAACGCACGAGGCGATCAAAGAACTCAACAGGGGCGTACCACGGGGGTCAACCACTCTATGTACAGGCGCACACCGGACGAAGGGGGAGACTTGGCTTTCTGGGGCGAGGGCAAAAAGGGGGATCTGGGACTGCGGCCGACCGCACACGGGTGATGACGACGACGGGTCGTGGTGCACTCCGGTAACCGGAGAAGCGTCTAAAACTTTCCCGCAAAGCTCTTGGGAGAGCCAATAAGCGCGCAAGCCACGCAGGAATCTCGGCGAATGGTGGGGCTGAATAAGGTGATCGGAGAACAAAGACTTTCGTCCCCTCGATACTTTTCTCATTATGCCTTATTTTTTTCCCGAGCCCTCAATTCCCAAATCGACAGTGACGTGTGTGCCTTAGAGTCCAGACACACACACCTCTGTTCCATTTCCTTTCCACATCGCTAATAAATAAATAAATGCTCCGACCAAAAAAAAGCGGATTGCGTTGTTGCATTGCGCGTGACGTTTAACTATACTCAGTGCTACGGTGCACAGAGTTTTTGTTGTATAACCGGCATTCTTACCGAAGCCCAACTCTGAATTGGTATAGTGAAGAGTGCCACGGTGACCTCTAAAAACTTTGACTGCTGCCAAACATCTATACGCCGCAAGCTCCTCTAACCACAACACAAAAACGTAAAAAAAAATAAAAAAGCAAAAGAAGCAAGAGAGAGGACTTGGAGACACTTCGAGAAGCCTTGCGAAAGCTTCAAAAACAACGAAAATAACAAACAAAAATTCACAAAGGGGGACATGTTTGCTCTAGAGTAAGCGTTCACTGCGTTGCTCATGAGACGCGATTCTGCATATGACAATTTGATCAAAAGATCAAAATAAAACTGTACGTGTTTTCCTTTCTTCTTAGGTCTAGGTTTTCCGCGATTGGTTCTCCCAAGTGCTCCGCGGGAAAGCGGACGCTCCGGGTTCCTTGGAGCGACGGAGGAAAGGTGGTGGTTTACGTGGCGACGACCGTACTGGCGGTGGGGACGACGACGTAGTCCCGGTCTTGCGTCCCGCTCGGCCGCCGACAACGACCGCGCGACATCGGGAGGCGGCAGAGGCGGCGGTGTCGAGCGACTCGGAGCAGCACCAGTGACAGTTTCTACGGCTGCGCGTGCTTTTCTTCCCGCTTGCTTCACAGGTAGATCTTGCGCAGGTCCGAGGGACACGTGACCGCGTCGCACTGTGGACACAGCCGCTTCGAGCCCTGCGTGTGACGCGCCATCAAACGCACCGTCAGAGTTTTTTTAATGTTTTATTACAGAGTGTGTTCGATCAGCCGGACTCTATGAGAAAGCCACCGTGAAGAACCGACACGGAGGACTATGATGTCACGTGATATTGTGGAGTCATGTGACACCACATGACGTCAAGCGACCTTGTGACGTCATTATATAATGTGACGTCATGATATAGTGTGGCGCCACAGACACGGCATGTGCCTAGCTCATTCCAAACGTATGCTGTGCGTCCCTGTCTTGGTCGGCATGTTCGAGCTAGTGTAATATTGTTTTCTATGCAGAATGAGTTTAGGGTTAGGGTTTCATAATACGAGTAGAAATTTAAAAAGAAATAACGCGAAAGTGTGAAATTTAGTTTTATCGCTACCTTTAGCCGGTAAACCGGAACTGGTGTTTAATTATACAGCAATTCCATTTCCACGCTACATATAGCGGTAACACCTGCATTTGGCGGTAATTACACGAAAAGTCAATTTCTCCACTATAGTCTATCATCCGGGGAACTTGAATTTCGAGAAACTTTTAGGTTCACCTAGGGTTGTTCTCGTCGTATTTAATGGCGTCTCCGGGTTCTCTAAGGTTCCGAAAGATCTGCTCGATCCCCGGCGTCGGACTATACAGACATCCACGCGGATCCAAACCAGGCGCCAAGTGACGATTCCGGAATCCGGGACTCACCAATGTCTGAAGCCAGCAGCGCTCGCAGTGGACGTGCCAGCAGCAGACGGACACGAGCGGAGTCCGGTACGGCTCCTAAAGTCACAAACAAGGGAAAAAAAAACAACATAAATACAACATATAAATAGTGTAAACACCACTCTAAAACAAAAAAAAAAACTCAGTGCATGTGTTTTCTTGTAAAGCGTTTGCGAGAGCCGATAGGCAATTTTACGAAATACGGTCGGGAAACTTTTATCACTGTCATCATCTCCGTGTATGGCACGTGTGCCACACTAATGGCTGCCTTCTTGAGGCTGACGCAGGAAGAAGTTGAAGATACTAAAAAGCAGATGATGTACGAGGCTTGCAGTTTCATGACGTCAGTACAACACAACGCACGAACCAGATACAACGGCGGCGTAAGCGTTTCTATTGGACTGTTGTCCAATATATCCCCTTGGCACAAGTTTGGCTCTAAAGCCCTTTAATGGCGAAAATTGATTCGAGGTGCTTATGGGATCGTCGCGCTGTACTGGTCAGTTCTTATCTTCAGTCCATCGAAACGGAAACAAAATTAAAAAAAGAAATACGAGGCGACGAAAGAACCAATTTTCGTCTGCCATTGACGTGCGAAAGTGACAGTTCCGGAAGAAATACCGTCTCATGACCAAATTGCTCTGTCGGAATTGAAACTGCTTCTTGAGTTAGTAGATGGCACTGAAGTACGAAAGGGATCTATCGATGCAACCTACGGAGAGAGCTAGGTGAATTTTGAAACTCAAAATACGAATAGGAAAAAAAAAACTATTTGCGTTTTGACATTGAGCACGATATATAACCGAGAGACTTGTCAGCGATTAGCTCTGCCCCAGGTGTTTTGCAGGAAAGTAGACGTGCCAGAAGTGTGTAGTGCCGAGACCAATAGGAGTCAGTCAAGACGGCACTGAACACTACATTAGATTGCGACTTTTTTTTTTTGCGTTCGTAGCCACGGAATAGATTTCGATGACTCACCGAGCACACGACGCACTTCCACCGGATCGTCTCGTCGGCGGTGCCACTCCTGCGGAACAGGTGGAAGGTTAGGGCAAATGACGCAACTGATGGCGATCGCTGACGCCGCTAAAAGCCCGTCGACGTGTTCAGTAGCGCCTGTAGATTAATAACGCAAACACGTAGCGTTGTTATAATGAACACGCGTCTCCAAAATTCGCGTTATGTTATAGTTTAACCCGGAATATATGCTGCGTCTCATGCCACATCAGAATAGTTCCGTTTCGACCGCCTTAAATGAAGATCAACGCAACAAAATAAAATCTTCGGTTTGAGGGGTACTGACTGAACGTCGATGAGTGCTTACGCGAAGTGTGGCGCAGGTCTAATCGAAGTTTTCCAAAGATGCCGCAACTTGAACTACGACCTCGAGAAACGGACGGCGTGGCTTAATTATAATCTTCGCGCTTTATGCTTTGAAACACGTTCTTGGGCGTTTTTTTTTTTTACCGGCAAAACTTGCACTCTCAATGGCCGCGGGCGTGGGGATCGTGTCTGCAGCAAACAACGTGTCTTTTGCACGATTTAAGAACAGTCTGACCGCGGCCTTTTAGCTGTCGTTACAGCCGTAGCAGTGGACGCTTGCCACGTCACCACTGCTCTCTCTCTCTCTCACCTCAGGTCGGAAGGCGTTCCGTCATCGGCGCAGGGCTCGGACCCGGGTTCGGCCGCCAACGCGCAGCCTTGGCCCCCTTCGCCCGTGACCGGAGAGCTGCGCAGGAAGTTGGACAAAGTTGTTTACTCCCCACAAAAATCCACCCTCTCATTTTTTTTTGTACTTGATAAAATAAATGCTTTTGGATGCGTAGAGTCTCCCAAACTCAGATAACGGTATACCCGCATTAAACTCTACGGTACATTATACTATTAGAACGACTCAGAACGAACTTTGAACGTAGAATATACCATCGTTTCGCCATAGAGCGATGTCGAAGCGAGTAAGAGCGAGACACACACACACACAAGGGGCATGCCTCATGATCGCCCCGCTCGCCGTCTGATTGGTCATCTGGCGCCTAATGTCGCAATCTTATTGGCTGTTGGCATTTGACGTCACGCAACGGCGCTGGCGCTGCTGTCCGCACTGCGCATGCGCCAACGCTTGATCTCTCTCGAATCTTATTTCCGCTCGGGTGCGGGCAAACGCGGGCATGTTTGTAAACATCGCGATGGTCTATAGCCGCAGACAGAACAACAAAAGTTCAAAGAGCCGCAGAAAAGAAAAAAGAAGGGAGGGGGAGGCAGGTTACTTCTAACAAGAATCGATATCAAGGGAACAGTCCTTTCCAACCGGGACTAGTATAATTGTCGACTACAACAAATAACACCAGGCAGCAAAAACGTTTGTTCAACCGCTAAACAAAATTGAATGCAAGGTTCGCTAGCCACCCATCTTATGCGTATGCGAGTTCGAGATTATTTCTAGAAGAATAAAGGAAACGGGGTCACTGGACACATGTATGTCTCAAAACGAAGTCTTGCTGTATGTACGTAGTGTAGTACAAAGCTGCCAAGACTGTGCACTTTTTTTTATAAATTCTAGAACTGCTTTTGTTTTGGGATACACGAGGAGAAGGGGGGCATGTGTACCAGGGAGCAAGGCGTAGACTGCGGGGGGGGGCATCGGGGCTCGTGCCCCCCCCCCCTAGTCGAATCCGGAGGGGCGGAGCCCCCCCCCCCCGGGCCCGGGCCATGATCCTTATTGAGACGCTATTTACGCGCCATGTAACGAGCTTCAGTGGCATGTAAACAAAATAACGCCCACGTTGCCTTTATTGACAAAATACTTGGGAAAGGGAGTCCCAGTGTGCTTTCGTTAGCATCAATTTCAGTTCTGGCAGAAAAAATCAGCAGAACCCCATCCTTTGGGAATGATTATCTACGTTAATGCGAATAGCATCAAACGGTGCGGAGTTATGCGCGTTCGTCAGGTGGCCGGCACACTCTAGATACGCCAGCCCACTCTTGAGGCGATTCTAAATTTGTTGACACTTTCACAGCCCTGCGCACGATCTCCGCAGCCCAGCACGTGCGTTTGTGTCACTCAGGAAGGCGAGCAAAGCACGCGCCATACGCACAAACGCTCAAAATGGTACCGACCAGACTTTCTGGCGTCTCAGCTAGTCTCAACCAACGGTACTCTAAACTAGGGTGCCTTCATGTGCGCTTTGCTTGGGGTGATGACATCTGGCCATTTTGTTTCTAACGTTTATTTTTATTTTTTGCTCTCAAGCGCGTGAAAGAGCGTGTCCCTGCACGCGCTCGTGGCGTTGACTGTGCTACAGCGACATTTTGTTTCCTGCGATTTCTTTGTATTTTTCCTGTGAGCGCGTGCTGTCGGCATCGGGTAGTACAAACGATGGCATCACCCTAAACAGAGGGACATCGAGGCACTCTACTCTAAACGGTTGTTTATATCTTTACCATAGGACGCGTTTTACAGCGCTGTCACAGCTACCGGTGCACGCGCGTTCCATGCACGAGGGCTCATTCCGCTCTCGTGCTAAGCCTCACAAGGCGGAATGAGCCCTCGTGCATGGAACGCGCGCGATGGTAAAGATATAAACAAGTTTTAGAGTGCTTTGAAAGAACTGCCTTCATAGCTCTGTGGTTAGCGCGTCTGCCTGCTGATCAAAGGGTCAACGGTTCGAATCCCGCCGGCGCCGGTCTTTTTTATTTATTTATCGACCCGCGGCGTAAGAGGTTAGATAGCCAGATAGATATATAGATAGATAGATAGATAGATAGATACATAGACGAAAAGTGCGTAGAAGTATCCAAAGAATGCTATTCGCATTAATAACGTGCAGCACCCCCCCCCCCCCCCGGGGGATTTCTCCGGGAAAATGGAAAGTCTACGCCGCTGCCAGGGAGCCGCACTTGGACCCCTCGAAGAGCCGCAGTTTGGCCACCCCTGGTCTATAAAGTTTCATGGGAGTCACCTTCAGACCAAACGAATCAGTTTACACCAACAAAGTGTGCGGGAGTCGTTGTTTTCTTTTTTTTAGGGCGCGTATACTTTTTTGTGTCGCCGACTGCCCATCATCCCCGACATGAAAGACCTCCGACACCAACGACATCGAACGTATACATTGAGACGCAAGCGCCGCGAACGCAATTTAATTGAAGCCACCGGAGCAGCGCATCGGACACCTAAAAGCCAGTAGTAGACTGACACCCCGACGGCGTTGTTTCGTTCCATTTTTCATCATTCAGCAAGGTCTCACCGCCGACCCTATACGCTTGTCGATTGCACGGCTCCCCTTTTCCCAAAACTCCCTTAAAAAAATATAAAACAAAAAACCTGCCGGAATCTCCCCCAAAAACCCTAGGCTCCACGTCACACACGTCCATCCTGTCTGTCAACGGGAACACGACGAAAGCTGCGCGGGCGGACACAAAAGCAAAAATCTCGGCCACGCTTCGACTGGCTTGCCTCTCCGACCGCTGGTTGAGCGCATGCCTGTATCTTTCACTCTTTCCTTCTCTCCCACGCTCCCCCTTAAAAAAAAAAAAAAAAAACACGAAAGAACAACAAAGAGAATAAAAAAGAGGGGTAGGCTGGAAAACGTGAACCGGGTTCGAACTCCGAGATTCGCGAAAGGCTCAGCGGGTCCGAACACACGGTTCCCGGCCGCGTTCCCTCTCTCTCCCCCCCCCCCCCCCCCAAAAAAAAAAAAAATAACAACAAAAAACTAACACATTTTGTGAGCAGGAGCTAAAGCGACGCGAGTCAGTGTTGTTCCGCTAGAGTGAGGAGTGCTAGGTCCGTTTTTGGACGTGTAATCGACGTAACACGTTGCCTGTCATCTATATCAGTGTGGACACATCCTTTTTTTTTTCTCTCCCGAACACGAACTGAAGCCGGTTCAAACGCCTGCTTTCAAGCGCGACCATAGCATAGCTGTTAGCTTTTGTTTTTTATGTATGCTTTGTTTTAAATTTTCGACGTAATCCAACTGGAAAGCAGAACAAGAATCGAACGAAAAAAATGTTTCCTTGGTAGTGCCGATTGGACCCTCCGATCACTTGAGACTCCATCGCCTGCTACTCATTTTCCCATCAAGAACTGTAGTAAAAAGTAGTACGGCTCCGCGCGCAGCGTTCCTAATTTTCCCCATTTTATGTCTCGAAGTAAGAGGTTTGTGTACGTGTTTAAGCCTAGACATTTGTTATTCCAAGAAAAAAGTACACGTTTCAGACGCAAACAGGAATCGTTTTTGTTCTCTGGCAACCAAATCTCGGAAGACCCATTTCGGGCAACGTATAAACTGTGCGCATAACTTGATTTTTTTTTCTTGCGGGGACGTAACCATTCTCAAAAGCGTTAACCAAAATGAGCAAAAAAAAAAAAAGAAATCACATATAACGTTTTACCGAAGGACAAAGACATCACTGACTGTCCACACCGTCTCAATCCACCGCCACTTTCGCCCATGTCTCAAAATATAAACCTAATAATACTACTCATCTAAACAAATGTGATAGTCAAAAAGAAGCAACACGACCTCCCGCAATTTGGCTAAAAGCCGGTCCCAGTCAGCGCTGCCGCGAAAAGCGATCCATGTCATTCACCCCCCCCCCCCTTTCCCCTTCTTTCACGAGGCTGACGAGCGAAAACGCTAGAGCCAGTTTCCCCAAAAGCGGACCACCCCACTCCCTACTACTCCCCATCTTCCTTTCCTTTTATCATTATTATTTTTTATTCGTGCATATTGCGCTGGTTCGAAAGAGAAGAACATCTTGTCGAACGGAGCTCTAATTGAATTATTTCGAGGGGATTTGCATGACAGCCAACCGTCCCTCTATCCTCCACTTTCTTATTTTTTTTTATTTAACATTTCAATCTCGTTTTTTTTTTAATTTTTTCTAGGCACTTTCTTTCGACAAAGTCGCTGTACTTTATAACTATATACCAACACAGCTCACCCATGTCCCGGTGCTCCGGGGTCTGTCGGTCCCGCGACTGCTCCCCGGACTCCGAGAAACTCCCTGTGGCCGGGGAACGGAGCATCGGATCTTTGCTGCCTCCTCCTCCTCCTCTTCCACCCTCTGCGAAGCACCACCGCACACAGACACGCACGCGTGACCAACTCTTTTAATAACCGGCCTGCACCGTCCGCAACCCTCCCTCCCGCCATAACCGGCATCCGTCGTCTGCTACGCTCCCTCCGTCGTCTGCTAGCGCGTCCCTCCGCCCGACTACGCCACGGCGGCGGGGTAGGGACATGGCCGAATGCCATAACTGCGACGCGCTCAACCGACTGCCATGTGTTGGAGATGCCGACATTATTGGCTCACGGGCCGCCGGGCACCGACCCGGTGAGGGTTAGGGTTAGCGCATCGCCGGGAACGTCAGAAGGGCGCCGCGACTCACCGTGGTCGTACGCGTTGTCCGAGAGTTCCACCTTGAGCGACGGCGGCGGAGGAGGAGGTCCCCTGCCGTGCGGTGTGCCCGGTGGGGAACCGTCGGCCGACTGGAGGTCCAACGGGAGTTCTGCTCGGCGTCGTCGACCGCAGAGGGCTACGTGCGAGAAACCCGTCTCAACTTCGGGATTCGAAGTTTTGAGGGGGGGGGGGATTGAAGTGGCGTTTCACATCTGTTCTGGTGGTTTTGTAGAAATCGTCCGCGCTTGTTATCCTCGTGTCTCTTTTCCCCTTGTTGTCGTATAACGTTATAAATGCAATGCTGGCCATTAGATAGGGTTAGACGGGCAGGTTAGGTTTACTAAAAGGACCAACCTTAACCTTTTTTTGCGTATAGGTGGATGTTAACAACTGAAAATAAAAACACTGGCTATAATGGAGCAAGCCGCCACCCGACTAAAATGATTCTGCCGTATATGCATCCATGTATCCGAGAAAACGGTAGCTGACAATAGTGAACAGCCTTGTCGAGATTCGTTTTGAAATTGGTCCTGACCTGCGTAAGTTTTGGTGACGACAATACCCATGACACCCACGCCGTTTCTTGTAGATTAGTGGCTTATACATAACTAAGACACCGTGCGAATTTACCTTGAATAGGGGATGAATTAGGGACAGCCCGCAAAACGTTGCATTCTATTCGGCTTCAGACACCAAGCTTAACTAATCCATACGAATCTAACAAAACTCAATTCAGCCCAATCAAAGACAACATATGTTACCTGGGTGCTGATGGCATAACCATGAGTGATGTAGTCAACGTACTTTTCTCAGGTACAAAGTAACTACGATAATTCATACTAATTCTTTCTTGAGACTTGAGACTAAGTGAGAGTGACAAATAGCAGTGTATTCTTACCGTTCAGCCTTTGATGCCGGTTTCCTCGGACCTTGAGGTATGTCTGTAAAGATTACCAATAAGCCGCGTCACGTGATCTGTATAGACTCAGTTGTTAGTCGCTTCTAGTTAATGAAATGACGTCATCCTTTCGCCTAGGGACAGGTTTACCCGTAACAAATTATCCGGTGAACGCTAACACGCAGCCTTTATTTGTTTATACATAGCTTGCATCGACGTCGCATCGGCCGTTATTGCTCGGTACCATGCTCCTGTGCCGGTACCTTCTGAAGCATACATTTGGCACCATCGAATTTGTTTGTCTCGAAAAGGATTGGCGAGAAGAACAAATTCAATGGTACGAAATGTATGCTGCAGAAGGTACGGACAGAGGACCATGGTACAGAGCAATGGGGTGCTGGTACGGTGCCATAAGATGTCACGTGCAAGGCACGTATTGCTTAGACCGAAGACAACCCATGCCACTTGACTTCCCAGGGACTCCATGGCGGTCGTTTGCACTCACCTCCCAACGGGAAAGCGGCGACCGCTTGCCGGCGTCGTAGCTAGGCCTGCATTGCACTTGGGGCTCCGGCTGCGCACGCGCGAGAGCGGCCAATCAGAGATCGATCGTCGAGTGCGGGTATAGAGCCACACGAGTGGGCTGAGACCCATGACGTGTACGTACCAGAGACGCTTCCTCGTGAGACCGGTCAACCCAGCGACGGCAACTGAAAGTTGTTTGAACAAACATTAAATTACACGAAGGAAGATCAGCAGCCATGTTGATGCGTTTCTGGTTAAGATATCTAACGATTCAAGAGATCTTGCAGTCCGATGACAGCCGAGTTAAGAGATCCATGAAGTCAAGGAAGCTAACATGAGTCAAGAGATTCTAGTCGTAGGTCAAGAGATCCATCTAGTCAAGAGATCTAACATCGGCCAAGAGATCCATCGAGTTACAAGATCCAACACGGGTCAAGAGATATAACACGGGTCAAGGTATCCATCGAGTCAAGAGACCTAACACAGGTCAAGCGATCTATAACATGAGTCAAGCGATCTATAACATGGGTCAAGAGATCTAATATGGGTCAAGAGGTCCAACCATTCAAGCAATCCATCGAGTGAAGAGATCCAGCGAAGCTAGAGGTCCAATGTTGGATCTTTCGGCTTATTGGACCTCTTGACAAGGTATCGTGCTAATAGCCAGCCTGTGCAACCTTTTCACAGCGAACATTTCACATCGCTCAAGATTGTGGTTCTTGGCGGACGGTAACATTAACAAATGTGAACCGACTAGCTAAAAGCCCGTAAGGCGAACTCAAGAGTTCGCTAATGCGGTTCTGACGTCACGCCGTTGAGGTGGCGCCGCTGTCCGCACTGCGCGTGCGCGGGACCGCGCGTTGCAGCACGCACAGACCAACCTGTAGAAATCCGCGAGCTTGTCCATCTCGAGCTGGAAGTGGTCCGCCATCTGCGCTTGCGCCAGCGTGACTCCGCAGACGGGGCAGCTCGTGGCCTGTCCCAGGCTCCACTTGGGGGAACCCAGGGAGCCTGTAGGATACGGTCCAAACCGCAGGACGGGTCGCAAAGCGCACGCTGCATGGGGCGCCTCGTCAAAAACACGGCAGAGGTTTCGGGCGCTTCAAAGACACGTTAGTATAGGGAGTATTCACTGGCGGCCATATCTGTGTGCGCGACTGCTGAGCACGTGCTGACGGCGAGCTTCCACGAGTTCTTTTGCAACGTGCATTCCACACCATCAAGATTGCCGGTTTTGGCAGGCTATTAATATAAGCTCGTTCTGAGCATGCGCTCTAAACATTGACCTCAAATATGGCGTCCAGTGAATACTCCCTATAGAGTCGAACCGACACCGTCTATATAGGGCGTTTACACGCGACGCCGATCCGCCATTTTGTTGTTAGCTGTCCCGCGATGAAACCTATACAGGCCTCAGTGCACTATGGATTCGATGGTGCCAAATGATTCCTTCAAACGTTCGCCTTTGGCAGTGTGCCAGGCAGCTTCTAACAACAAAATGGTAGACGTAATAAGGGGTATTCACTGGGCATCATATTTGAGGGCGCCGTTTAGGGCGCATGCTCAGAACGAGCTCACATTAATATGCTGCTGAGACCGGCAGTCTCGATGGTGTGGAACGCACGTTACAACAAGAACTGCGGAAGCTCGCATCAGCACGCGCTCAGCAGTCGCGCACACAGCTATACGGCCACCAGTGAATACTCCCTATAGGGACTTTGAGGGAACCGTTACCGTGTTCCGCGTACCCCACTACCGGAGCCTTTGAAGCGTGCTTTTAACCGGCCCGGGGCGCCGAACACGGTAACGGTTCGCTAAAGGTCCCCAATGACGTCAGTGAAAACACCCGATGTAACTCCGTTTCACGTAAAGTTCTACCGCAGCCGACATGTACATACGATTCAATCGTGCCAATCGAGCACCCCCAAAAGTGCATCGTCACGGCACCCGTTGTGTTTATAGGGAGTTTTAGGGAACCGTTTTCGCACATCCGATACGGTTACGATGGGCCCTCCGGTACGCACTGCGCATGCGCTACCGCAGAAGACTCGCACATGCGCAGTTCGTACCGGAGGGCCTATCGTACCGTATCGGATGTGCGAACACTGTTCCCTAAAACTCCCTTTGTCGGTTTTCTATTTACCGTCTGAACCAATCGCGCGCAGAAGAAAGCTCAGGATCGGAGCGCATACGCTGTACGTGATCGGCTTAGCCAGGGATGGCCAATGTACAGAGACAACGAGCGCGCCATGACGACGCACTTTCGGCAATGCTTGATTGGCTCCGTCGGAGGTAACGCCGGCTGCGATGATCGGACTTAACGCGAAATGGAGTCGAAAATAATCAAGAGCCCTTGCAGTGGAAATGTGACGTCATCGCGGTGAAATTGGGAGCGCAGACGCCGATTGGACGCGAGCTCCGTGTCATCGTTCGGCCGGGCCTCGCGTCCAATCAACGCGTCGAATGCCGCACGGCGTCGGGCACCGATAGACCCTTTTCGAAAACCTCATCGAGCAACTGTGGCGGCCGCCATTTCTTGGCTTAGAAAGGGCGAAGGATGAATGGTACTTTTTTGTGTTGTTTAATTTCTAGGCTAGGTGGCGCAAGTTACCGCCCGTTATAAAGGGTACATTCGTTAGCGTCTATCCATCCATTCATTGGGCACGACGAACCTTTGTGACGCGTTACGGTATACAACCTGACCAGGTAAATAAGAGTTCGTATCTTATAACGATATACGCTTGACAAAACGCGCAGTCATGAACGATGTTAGTTTATCTCTTAGCAAGTTAGCGTGCACGCAACGCAGTATCAAATAAGTATAGAAAAAGGCAGGACTGAATACTCAACAAGATCCTACGGTTCAAAAATGGACACAACGATCGTCCACGTTCTAGATTTTCTTATAAATCAAACACCGCGCGACAACACAAACACAAACAAAGAAAAAGTAATTTAAGTTTATACATACTAATCGATATTTCGATACATGAACCCGGCACTTCAACTTTGACAGCGAGGGAAAAAATTTGAAGCGGCAGAGCTAGTCCATGCATCTAATACCGCCACCGCGCTCTGGGCGCTTTCACAGCACGCGCAGCGTTCAGAAAATCGCATACTACACACAAAGGCAACTCGTAGAAAAGAACATCAAAATATGTTTCGACCCCGAGAAGCCTGGGGGCTACCTAAAATCCGTTGTTGTTGTTGTTGGTGTTTGTTGCTCCCTTCCTTCAACGCACACACACACACCCAGACACACACACAAGCGCTAAACGGATCGAGCTCTACTCCAGTCACCCCTGAGCTGACAATGCGGCGGGAGCTACGTCCTCGTTGGACCAATCATACGTCTCCATTTTGTCACGTGATCACGCTCCCGCCTATATACCCACGCGCAGAGAGCGGGATCGGGTGATGAAAGGGAGGCGGTTTGATCGTTCCGGGGCGCGCGTGGCCTACACCGTACTGTCAGCTGAGGCTTTGAGGAGGCGCGTTTCTCCCCGCCAACACCGGATGGTCGATGCAGGCCCTTTTACGCCGAGCGCGGACTCGGAGAGAGATAGGCAATCGGCGCGGCGGGCGGGCAGGCAGGCGGGCAGCCGTGGAGAAGAAAAAAAAAAAACTGTTCTTTAAATAGGATCCGGACTCGGAGCCTGAACCCCCGGGGGAAATTGACACGGGTCCGCCCGTCCATCCGTCCGTCGCTACAACCGCCGCATCCTCGCGAGCGCGCTTTCCTTTTCCACCTGTCACACGGAAGACGCCGCGCCGTCGACACACTTGTCGACAGCCGTGCGGGGGGTCCCCTATATCTCAAGAAAAAAAAATAAACAATAAAGAAAGAAGAAGACGAGAAAGAGAGCCCAACGAAAACCGACCAGGTGGCCAGCCCAAACAAACAGACCCGGGCCCCCGGCAGCGGCGACCGGCGGCGGCGACGGCGGCATCGTTTCTTGTGCGCCCGACCCCGAGCCCGCGCTCGCGGGGCGCTCCCGAGATCGAGCTATAGGCCTAATCCGGCCGAGCTGTTCTCAATTTACGCGGACATGGGAGATCCATCTGGGACCCCGCCAGCCACCCCCCCCAAAAAAAAACCGCTGGCTCTCCCTCTCCTGCCCTCTCCCAACTCGAAAGAGAGAGAGAAAAAGAGAACCTCAAGACAGACGGAGGAGAACCTATGGTTCCGGTTCCGGAGCGTCGCTAGTGGAAAAGGGGAGGAGGAGGTTAGCGTTTGTGGCTAACCGTGGAGCCGTCGGCAACCTGCGGTCAATGGGCGCCCCCTCCCGTTGATTGCCGTGGCGCTCGGATTTCTAGCTCGCGCGGAGCGGATTCGTGGATCGAGGGGGAGCTGTCCGACTGCCTCGAGATGGACGAGCGCTCATATCAACACACTATTACGCCAACATGGAGGGGGGCAAAATAATACAGGGGGCGCATTGCTGTGTAGGTTGCCCGCGTGCCCGGATGGCGCGCGCGCCCGCGCGAGCGAGCTCGGAACGTTGCTAACGTTCGAATCGATAATTCTTTCCGCATTTTTCTTCCGTCGGGACATTCGATCCGGAAGAAAACGCCGGCCGGACTCGACCCCCCCTCCTCTCCTCTGACTTCTCTTTCTACCCGGGTCTTGTTCTTTTTCCTCTTTTTTTAATTTTTTCCAGCGGACCTTTGCGAGACTTGGATTGGATTCGATAACCGCTCTCGGCATCTCTTTCCGTCTCGCGGCTGTCTGTCACTTTTTTGTTTGTTTAGCTTTTTGTTTCGTGTCTCGTTTGATTTGGCCGTTTTACGCCTCGCTCCCTTTTCAACCCCCCCCCCCCCTTTCCTCCCTTCCCCAGCGTCATCTCTCTCTCTCTCTCTCTTTTACTTGTTCTATTGCACCGTGTCGCTTTGTTGTTTGATCGCGTTTGTTCGGCGTGTCATGCTGCTCCGGTCAGGAGGTTTCGAATCTGCGAATGACGTTCACTAGGTGTGCGCCGACCCGTTGGCTTTTCTCTCGAAGGTGTATTACGCGTTGCCACAGTGTTTCTTATAGTTGTTCAGGGTGGTAAGCGACGCGGGGGTGGTTGTGTAGCTGTGGTATCTTGTGAAGGAGTAAAACAGAAGGTCGCAATAATAATGGAGTGTGACCCATTCCTCACATATCTTCCGCTTGGTAGTAGTACCTTCAACTTCTTGACCTTCATCAGCCTCAAGAAGGCCAGTGATTGGCACAGATGCCATACTCTCAGATGATGATGATAGTAGTAGTACTAGTAGTAGTAAGCGTTGTAAAGGCCCGTTCACACTCTTGTAACCGAGTACGACCGAGGAGACGAGATCTGTTAAAACTTCTGAAATTTCTTAGGACGAGGGAACACACTGGCATTCTGGCCCATCTATGCGGTGACACGGAACTGCATTTCACGAGAGCGAAGGTTTTACGGGATTTCCGAGGTCAAATGTGCGTAATACCCGTAAGAAAGGCTCGCTTATAACGCTGACAAAAGTTTTCGAGCCAAGAAAGAAAGGATAATGCACGAGAGAAATAGAAAATATGCCGGACCACCAAGTTTACACTGCAACCCGATAGATGGAGCCACTGTGTCCTCTCGTTGTAAGAAGTTTTAAGGGACAAAGTTCTAAGAGGTCGTAAGAGTGTGAACGGGCCTTAAGGATGATGATAGTGATCAAATTTGCCAGACTGAACTTTGGAAAAGGTCCATCTCAAAGACGTAGCGACCAAAGCGACTCACCGGCCAAGTGGTCGGCTCGCTTGAGGTCCAGTCCCTTGGACGGCGACCCTCCGCGGTCCTGTCCGAAGGGGGCGGTGACCCCCGGCCCCGTCCGAGCCCCCCATCATGTCCAGGTGGGGTCCGCGCCACGGGAAGGGCAGGGTCGGGGCCGACAGGAGCGGGTTCCGGCCGTCCGCGCCTCCCTTGGACCCGGGACGCTGGTGGGCGTACGACCGCGCGGCAAGGTCCAGACACGAGGCCATGCGCTCCTGCGGTGGGAATTCCCGGGGTTCGAAACGCGAAGACACAGAGCGCGAGGAACGGTGACATTTTTGGGCTCGGGTTCAGAACCCTGTGCGTTCACTTTCCTGCAGTACGAAGTTACGCAGCAACTGCCGGCAACGGAGCACTCTGTCGACGATTTTCATCGCGTGGTTTAAAGCGATTAGCTTTCTTAGGGTCTCCAGGCCACTTTGAGGTATGCCTCTGGCCTTTTATTTTCCCCGCTGAATTTGGCGGGGAAAATGACATCACGTGATCTCAGCACCCACCCAGTTTAGGAATCAGCTGCAAGCATAATTGAAAGAGCCGCGGGCAGGTCACGAGTAAATTTCCCAGCGGGTAAACTGAATTTGTGTGTAGGTCACGCGACATGAAGCCATGTGACGTCATTTTTTTTTGCCCGCTAACTTTAGCGGGCAAATCGGCGTCACATGATTTCAACACCAATTCAGTTTCCCCGCTAAACTTAGCGGGAAAAATGGCGTGACGACTTGATGTCACGCGACCTCAGCACCAGTTCAGTTTCCCCGCTAAATTCACACGTGGCTTGACGCCACGTGACCTTCCCATAAATTCACTTTACCCGCTAAATTTAGCGGGAAAACTGACACGCAGACTGGCCGCGCGGCTCTCTGCAATTATACGTCCGCAGCTAATCGCCTAGCTAGACAGCAACATAGCTTGTTCTCCCTGAATTTTCGCGTTTTCACCCACTTTCACGGCTTCATTATGCTACGTTCAACATAACGATCAACCCAACCGTACCCACCAGATGATCGTCATGCAGTTTCACGGCTTCGTCTCTGTAGACCACCGAGCCCTGTGAGTATCCGCCTTGCTCTCCGAGAGGAGGCTGGCGAGGGAACCTCCTGCCACAGCTTTCCGTTCTAACCGCTAGAGTCGCCAACAGTCACCGACAGAATGAGAACGACAGGGCGTCCAGATTCTGCACGACAGCCGTCTTCATCGATGTACATATCGGAGTACTCTGATCGACTGTAGATGGCTGGATTTTGTTGCCTACTTTTCTCTTTTATAGGATGCCAGGACCATACGAGGGTGATCAAAAAGTTCCGGGACTGATTTTGTAGCGTAGAAAGTGAGGGCAGTACAGTGATGCGCGCGCACCAATCAAAGGAAAGAACCTTCGTGTCTCATAATACCAAAGCGCGTCGCTCTGTGAACATTTGGAGCTGAGCTACACTAGTTTGTTTGACCACATGCACGAGCATGATGGCGATCTTTCCCTAGACTGCAAACCAAAGCGAGAACAAACATCAATTTTACGCCAAGCTCAGCAAATATAAAACAGAGACCTCTAAAATGATTTAGAAGGCTTATGTAAAAAAAAGTGAGGTGTGCGAGGTGTTTTGAGTGGCACTCGCGCCTCAAGAATGGCAGAACGTCACCGAAGTCAAGGAGAGGTCGGATAAAGTCGCCCTATCGCTCTTCGTCTTCCAGCGATGTTCTACCGTTCCTGAAGCGCGAGTGCCACTTAAAAAACTTCGCGAAATTCACTGCTTTTTTACACAAGCCTGCTGAATCATATCGAAGGTCTCTGTTTTATATTTGTCGAGTTTGACGCAAAATTGATGTTCGCTCTCGCTCTGGTTTGTAGTCTATGGTAAAATCGCCATTGTGCCCATGCACGTGGTCACGAAAACTCGTGAAGCGCAGCTCCAAATGTTCACAGAGCGGCGCCCTTTGGTATAACGAGACACGAAGGTCCCTTCCTTCGACTGCTGAGCGCGCATCACTGTGCTGCCCTTTCTTTTTACGGTACAAAATCAGTCCCGGAACTTTCTGATCACACCTCGTATAAGTAGGTCTTTTTTCGAGGGACGCGGTGAGGCCGACCCTACTGAGAGGGGTTGCACTTCGACCAATCCTCCATTTCACGCAATGTGTCTCCAGTAAAGACACAGGCACAAGCGCGTGAGCCTCGCTCAGCAGAATGCTTTTGTTTGTACGAGAACTCGAGCCTGCATAGAGGCACTTTCCAAAGCCACGCGCTCGTGCCCATGCCTTTGTGTGCACTATAGATGTTTGTGAGTTGGAGGTGCAGTAGGCAAACAGGTTTAGAGCTAATAGAAGAGTCTGAACTGGGACCATGGAGGTAGGAAGCTTCTGGAGGCGACATGACGTCACCAGGGGAGAAACCGCGGGGAGACTTCCGGTTTAGTAGAGACACGCCCCGGACGATGGCCAAAATCGAGCGAAATCAGAAGACGCCATTGAACGAAAGAAGAGCTGATTTGGTGCCAACAGCTGGTTTGGTCACCCTCGAGTGGGTTCCCACGGACCGCGACCTCAACTTCCGGCTTCATTTCGGATTTTCTTCTATGACTGGCTTGAGCCGGCATGTCGCCTCTTCTGCTTCCTATCTGCATGACTGGGACAGTGTAAGCGATTCGGCGAGCGACAGACCAAGCGACGGCGACGAGCGACGAGAATTGTCGCCACCCGTCGCTGTCGCCCGTCGAGTCGCCTCGTTTCTAGATTTCTCGAAAATAACACCCGTTTTCAGCGCGTCTCCCGGAAGTGGCTCGGGCGGGAGCCAATTAGAACCAAACCTTTCGTTACGTCACTACCACGTTTTCCATCGTGACGTACGTTGTTTACATGTGATTTCGACCGACCGAGAGACAGCGGGTCCTGGCGAGTCGCTTCGTCGCGATTCTTCCAAGCGATGCCCGAAGCCCTGGCCATAGGCCGAGCGCCTCAGTAGACTGCAGCGACTGGCTCCCGAATCCCAGTCCCAAGTGCTCCCCCCTCCCCCCCCCACCAACACACGACAGGGGAGAGCGTGATGGGCGTAGAAAGCGTGCATCTCCTACGTACAGCGTGGAGTACCTTGGAGAGCGGGTCGAAGCCCGCGTGGAGCGGCGGGAAGAGCAGTCCCCTGGTCAGGTCCCCCTGCGGCGGCAGCGGCATGAACGGGGCCGATCCGACGAGGAGGTACGACGACGGCTGCCCGTACAGCAGGGACAGCGGGAAGCCGCCGGGCTGCTTGCCGCCCAGCAACGGGAACGCCGGGGGCTGGGCCGTCGGGAGCAGGGGACCCACGCCACCGGGCACGCCGCCGCCGCCGCTGCCCGAGCGGCCCTTGTCGTCCGGGGACGGACTGGACGGCACGCCGCCCAGGAGGAACGGGGACGTGGGGCCGCCGTCGTCGAGGCCGCCGCCTGCGCTCTGTTAAATGAAGTGTCCCACGGTTAGCCACGAAGCAGAGATCGAGTAGGGATTTGTAAGGTATGTCGCCCCGACGTTTCGGGCCCCCGAGCAGCTTATGGGGCCGTCGCTTTGTGCGCGCGCGTAAGTTCAGCGCTGGCGCAGTGCGACGCCCTAAGCTGCTCCGGAAGGCCGAAAGCGTTGAGACCCCGCACTCTAAAGTTCTCTAAACTCGTTTTCATCTAAAAAAAAAAAAATTGTTTTGTTTGCGCATTGTTTATACGCCGCGCGAAGTATTTCTTACAAGATTTGGTTGTCGGAGGAAGAAGCGATTCTATTGGCGTTTGCAACGTGTACCTCCCGAGAAGGTAACACATATCTAATGTAACATGCACCTACATATATCTTAATTCTACACATAAAAGGGGAAGTTAGTAATGCTCCCGCGTGGAGCCGGACTTATTTTTAACTTCGGTTCTTGAGGTAGAAAAAAAAGTATAGTATTTTTCAGTTGACGATTTCTATTACAACCATACTTGTCTTTTAATTGTGATATTTTTTTTTAAAGGGATACTGAACCGAAATTTGGAGCTCACAAAACAAGGCTGGAGCGATAGGCGGGACGCTGCAAAACCCAAAAACATCACTCATACAGCGATATCTCTAACGGATGGCCGTATTTTTGGAAAAGAAGTGCGCGATTGAACACGGCCGACGAGGCCGACGAGACATGTGACGTCACGATTCTCATTCCCTCTCCTCTTCGCTTCGTCCCCTCGAGCAGGTGAACCGAAGCGAGGAGGAGAGAAGCGAGGCCGCTTCCCCTCATTCTCAACTGTTCCAGGAGGATCGTGACGTCATAGTCCTCGCTTGATCGCGCCCTTCTTTTCCAAAAATACGGCCATCCGTTTGAGATATCGATGTATGAGTGATGTTTTGGAGTTCGTAGCGTCCCGTTCAACGCTTCTGCGATAATAACTGAAGAAACTAAACATTTAATGGGGCGAACTTGTGCCCAAAAATAAAAAAGGAACAGAAGAAAGCGGAGCGTCGCGGGCGTCGAAGTCGGCGTGACAGCAGAGTCGAACGCTGGGGCGAGACTGACTCCGGCTTGCCGCGCGAGCCGCTTTTGTACACGCGTGGGCTTCTGGAGCATTCGGCGTAGAAGGTTCGGCGCGTAGGACATTCTAAACTCGAATCAGCAACACGGTTCTCGAATTTACCAGAACATCACATTACAGCGTCAGCAAAAATTGTGTAGCCACGGCCAGGGATCGAACCCTGGCCTTCTGCGTAGAAGGCAAGCGCGATAACGGTTTTTTTCCTTTGGCCCGTGGAGGCGCGATAACCGTTGGGCCATGGGCGCGCTGCTTACTTGGTCAGCTGCGCTCGCGGCAATATGAACTGCAGGGGGAGGCCCGTACACGGACGAGAAACGATCTGCAGGAAGACCATGTCTGACGCGCCGCAACAACGTCGCGACTGTCAAAAGAAAGAAACGGGAATCATGCTTTAGATACCCTAGGAACGTTGGTCGGAGATGAATTTTGAGTGTGCGAATTTTTATCCAAATTTTATTTTGTTTTACGCATGCTCCGAGGCGCTAGGTTTTTTCTGCATGGGTCTCGATTATTGTTAATGCAGAACGGATCAGCCACGCCAGCCAAAATCAAGTCGAGGGCTTGATATAGCAGCACAAAGTGGGCGAAATTTCTTGCTGATTTTTTTCTTGGCGGTAATTGTTGCATTTTTAAATTACACTCATTCGCGTTTTCACGTCTAGTTTGAAAAAGAAAAAGATTGCTTCTGTAAAAGTAGGGTTTGCTTTAAGTGATGGATATCGGGAATCACTGCTTTGTTTAGTGATCGCCATAATCTTTTGAATCCCAGTTGCGACTGATACATGTCGTCGCAATAACAGTTATAACCACCGAATATACATCGACCAAAATCTCTTATTAAAACGGCCACCGCAAAGCAGCGCGGAGGTCCTGATTAAGATATAGTATATAAAGCGTCATTATTACGGCAAGCCAGGGAGCTTCCAACGTACGGGACACTTTGGTACGCCCTACTGTCTCGTGCTCCTGTACTCTTACACTCTTTAGCTAACGCAATAGGGTGTATATAAATTATAAAAAAAAACTGCCAAAAAAATTGAAAAAAAAAACGCTCTTGTTTCTGGGTTTTGTGGGGCTCTGTTTACCTTTCTTACCCACTCTTGTCGGAGGCATGCTTTCTTTCAGAAACTTCCGCTAATTTCGATACCTGTTTTGCCTGGTGCTGCCATTAAAAGCACTTCTGCAGGTGCACAACAGGTGAAGCCACTATTTGAAACCATGCGTAAACACCCGATGAAACATCTCGCGCTAACCCGGAACATTTCCAAACGCCGGGCATACAATCCGCACAGCAAAGCGCGGTCGGAAAATGGGGGAGAGCCACGCGTACCAGAATGCACAGCGGCAGCGGTGGCGTCGCGCAACTCATGGTCAGATCGGTCTATTGCGTAATTTTTTTGAAGGAAAAAAATGGCGGCGACCTTACCTCAAAGTTCTAAAAATGGTGGGAACGCATTATAGGGGAATTGGTGTGTCACGAGACGTATATTTTCCCGCTAAATTTAGAGGAAACTGGAAATGATGTATGGGTCTTACGCGACCTCAGGTCACGTGGGCGTCGATTTCCTCCCTCTAAATTGAGCGGGGAAACTGGATTGGTGCCTGGGCCGCAAGACGTGAATTTTCCCGCTAAATGTTAGCGTGTAGTTGAATTAGCGGATTGGTCACGTGACGCCACTTTCCCGGCCAAATTCAGCGGCGAAAATTGAATTGTTGCTATGGTCGGTGACGTCAACTGTTCCGCTATATTTAGCTGAGGAACCGAATTCGTGTGTAGTTGTCGTGACAGCCTAATTTGTCCGCTATGTTTAGCGGGAAATGCGCGGACGAAGGGACGGACGGACGGAGGGACGGACAAAAATTTGGGATTGGGGGGGCTAGCGTTAAAAAGCATTGTGCATTAAAAGAACGACGCGGATTTCCCGGTGAAACGACGATCCCGGCGCACTGATTTAGACACCGCTCGAGTCGTCGTGATAGGGTATACACCTTCCCACTGATTATCACCGAGGCGCGAAATGCTGGGTCACAGGGGCAGTTTGCGCAAGCACGGCGTCCGACATCACGCCGAAGAGAGCTAATGCGCATGCCCAGAGCGCGTCCTGCAGTCGTGTATGAGACGGTGTGCGCAGAAAACGATAATTGTAATAATCAATACATGTAGCAAAAAAAAAAATAGTCCGGCTAATTGCGGAACGTTACTATCCCCCCCCCCATTCATGTGACAAATTAAGACACATGTAGGGGAATTTTAGAGTAGTTTTATGTTATCTTATCCAGAAACATACTACTGAACGTGTCAAAAACCGCCGTTCTTTCCTTTGACAACCAAATCGTGGAAGAACTACTTTGTCCAGCGCATGCAGAATGCGCAAAACTTTTTCTTTTTCTTGATGGGACAGAGGTGTAAATGTCTGCTCACGAGACGCCATACTGTTTGTTGTTCCGCCAGCAACGATCTTAGATATCAACGTTGCTTAAATCGTTCATTTGAAAAGCTCGACGACAAAAACAATGTTTTCCACAAACTTTTTTTTTCTTGCCTGCACGTGAGCATGATGCGGAAGATGACTGTTCTTAGCTCTCCCAGCGGAGACGCCTTTACGAGCAACGAAGAAGGACCGTTTTGGAACCATAGAGTTATTATAATGTACCGCTAGAGGTTCAACTGGCGTTAGTAGTGCGTTTCAAATTTAAGCAGACAGCAGCCAGTCTAAAATTTACTTTCGGTAGTGCATATCTATGAAAAAAAAAAGTGAGTGCATTCTCTCTCTGCGCTCGATTATAAGAGCAAATATCACGAAACATTCGTACGGACTAGATAGCTTAGAACATTTCACAGTCACGATCACAAAATATTGGTGAGTTACTGCGTTTTTTTAGAGCGCAGCTCTTAGGTGCCCGTTTCCGGCTTGAGCGGCGTCGGCGTCGGCGTAACCTCGATTCCCCCCCCCCCCCCCCCCCCGAGGACCTCGTACTCCTTCGGGAGGACCTCGGGAGGACTTCGGGTTCCTTCAAGGGGACCTTGGGTACCTTCGGTGACCTCGGGAAGGGGGGATCACGTGACCCGCCCCGAGGTCACGTGACCCTCCCTCCGCGAGGTCACGTGACCCCTCCCCCTCCCCGATTTCACGTGACCCCCCCCCCCCGCCCCCGAGGTCGCATGACCCCCCCTAAGTACTCTTCCTCCTCCTCCTCAAGAGCTGCGCTCTAATTCGGCGTTACAGGGAGTTGTAAACGGCTTCGCTTTTTTAGATTAAACGTCATTTATGTAGTTATGTGCACTATCAGACACTGTCAGCGTTCTGCAGTGAGGTTTACGTACCAAACGAACGAAGGACATCTGCAAACCAAGAGAGACGTCACGAACTATACTAACAGTGGGTCAGTGCCTACCTGCGTATATATGGACGATCAAAGTAAAGCAAAGCCAAGTAACGAGTGCGATTTGCGCTAAATAACATTCGTTTTATTCACCCTCCTGCTCATGTGTATGGTAAGTTTGTT
This sequence comes from Ixodes ricinus, assembly GCA_037355805.1. Lineage (NCBI taxonomy): Eukaryota > Metazoa > Arthropoda > Arachnida > Ixodida > Ixodidae > Ixodes > Ixodes ricinus. Next base: position 144,163 of record JAZHYW010009489.1, read on the forward strand.
CTAGCTTTCAAAACTCACTGCATGCTCGAAAACTTTCAATGTGCATGGGGAAAAACCAGAAAAAAATCTTACCGCCCAATAAATGCGAAATAACAAAAGTAAAGGAAGATTCATTGGTGGATTCTTAGGGAATGTGTTAGCGTGACCCTTGGAATACGCCACACACTTCCCTCTTTGGGAAACGCTAACGCTGACCCCTTCACTTTTCTGCTTTTGGCTTTCTCTTTTGCTTCCTCTATTTTTTTTGCTGCCTCTTTTTGGCTTCGTTAACGGGGTCATTGTTTGCGTTTCCCAAAGGAGAATTCGCGTGTGATGTTTCTCAAGGGTCATGCTAACGCATTCCTAAAGATCCTCCAATGGATCTTCCTTTAATTTTTTTCGCCGCCTGCTTGGACCAGCGCTAGTACTTGGTTCACACTCTCTTTTGTAGCACAAACCAAGGCATACGCGCTCCGCACACCTGCAAGTTCAGACTCGCCCCAGCATCCGCGCACGCTCATTGGCTTCCGCCCCGTGACGTCACTTCCCTCTCGCTTTTGTCCTTCACTACTTCCTCCTCCCTACGCGGCGCGCTTCCTTTTCTACTGTTTTGTCCAAAGACGGACGCGGTCAGCTTTTCACTGTCATGTGGGTACGAATGCTAACGCGTTAGTAAAAAAAGAAAAAAACAAAGAACAATATTTTATAGTGCTTTACTTTTATTGTTTTATGCGTTTTAACCACTCGTAAATGGGGGTCACCTTAGTAACATACATATCGCATATTATCGATATTAGCGTCATCGGGATGTTGGCGCTCCTTGAGCAAGTCCTACGTTCTTTTCGACTGTTATTCTTGCTTAGATTCGCCGCTCGCCTTTACACTTCCTGTGGAACATATAGGACTGACCCCGGAATATTGGGAAGTTAAACAACGCTCACTGATAGGAACAAATCCTGCCACTAAAGCAATTTCACTTTCATAATGTTAATAAAGTTGCCTACTATTCTCTACGGACCCGAGTAACAAGGGTGGTTCCTGTGATTCTCTAGGGCGAAGAGAAAAATGCAGCCGCGTTTTCCCATAGGAATGCGCAGGAGTGTACCGCAAAAGTGCACTGGTTGCTGTCTGCTTCAATCTAAAACCGGAATGTTCCGGGTAGACACCCCTTCCTCTGGGACCTCTAGCGGACATTGATAGTAACTCCATGTTTGAAATGACGCCCTTGTTGGGCTAATTTATGGGCCAACTTTATGTTTAGCATAAAAACTACAATATAATCACATCTCCACCGCACGCCATGTCCATCCAACGTCCCACCTGCGCACCATCACGATGTTCGTCGTGTTTTTGTACACGCTCTATCATTGATGGACCAATCATAAAGTGAAAAGGCCCCGTGACTTGAGCTTTTGATGCTGCTTGATTGGTCGTAGCGCCGGCTGCGTCTGAACATAAATGGATTGTCCGCTAAAACAACTTGTCTTTCAGAAAACACCTAAATTATATGGTCATTGCTTTCTTTGAATATCTTCCGCACAATATTTGCGTATTTTTAATCCTCCGCCGCTCAAGTCAATTCATTTTAAAAACAAGCCCAGCTGCTCAGATGGCATCCGCAAAAACACGCAGCGTTTTCGTTGGCCACCGCGGAATCTCTGAAGTAACATCATGCGAAGAGAGCCATGACAGCTCTTGACTGCTGTCAAGCGTTATTAGATTAGCTAATCCAATAACGTTGGCCATGGTACATCTTGATTGGTGAGAAAGGCACGAATATGCACGTCAACGTGCATTCCAGCCGATCAGGGTCGCTGTTCTTGGCAGGCGATAAATGGGAGCTATACTAAAGGGACTGTCCAGTGATATCCGGAAGTTACTAAGTTTTTGTGCTTGCCACGTAGAGAGGGGCCTAAATATTGTCATACGTGACATTTCTTGTTTTACTAAAACACGCCCCAATATTTGATAAATCAATAATGAACATCAATACGAAACGTCAGGCTTAATTTCGCAAGTATGGATGGCTGGTCGTGTCGTGACGTCACATCAGGCATGGTAACGTCAGAGTCGCTGGCGTTGACTTATTCCCGGTTTTTATCAACATCGTTCATGGTGCGTTCAAAGATCATCGTCGAAGAACTGAGCTTCCTCAATACGCGTAAATCTTGTATTTCTTAGAACGAGGTTACTTTACTGAGACAGCAGTCAACGTTATTATATGCGAGTGGCTCAATCAGACCGATACTCACCAGCCAGTTTGACCACGCCACCGCTGCCGCAATGCATCGAGGGAACTTTAGTCTTTCTGCACGTGCGACAACCTCGCTGGAGCTCTGCGCGTGTAGAGCACGAGACAGCACGAGCCCCTCTCGTGAATTGCCGTTTTCCTCCTGCGAGACCAAAGTTATGGCGGCGCCACGCATGCCGCCGAACGCCCGGTGAGATCGGTCTCATTACGGAACCGCTCATCGACGCTTCTTGCAGAGGCAGTATACCCCCCTCATCACACACTTCGGTTCGCCTCCCGAGAGAGTTTGGGTCTCTCTTAAGGAGACCTTGACGGCCTGTCAACCACAGAAGCGTAGTTTACAACCGGGGGATGTATGCTTCCGTCGGTCATTTTGTAGGCTCTGACTCATAAGAACTCTATGCGATTTCTCAGAAATAAACCAGACAAAGAAGTAACGCCATTTTGAGTTATCGCGGAAATCTGCTCTGGTTCCCGGGCAACAAGCTCCGCCCATTGGCCGAGACTCTCTCAGCATCCTCCCGTCGTTCGAAGCGCCACTGTTTTGGAGGCGGCCATTGCAGTGACTTATAGTTGGATGGGATGCGTAATGCCGCGTGGTGAGGACATGTGGAAGCAATACCGTCGGGATCGTCGTCATCTCGCTCCTTTATCGCAATTTCGGAAACGGATGAGGGCACCAGGGATCGCCTCGCGACAGGAACAAGGCTAAGTAAAGCAGGTAAGTGTCCGAATCGACACGGGTAAAGAACCGCGCAGAAGAGGAAGCCAGCTGAGCGTAAGACGTGTCTTTTCCATCGTCAGAGAACCAGCCGGACCTGGTGGCACCACTATGTCTTCGATCGACAGTGGCTCAAGGTGCTCGGTTAAAGCTCGACCGCCATCTAGGAGACATGAAGACCCGTTTTCGCGAAGACCGCCGCCCAGCCAACACCGGCACCAACCCCCTGGAGCTCCACCACGGGGTATACGGTGACCACCTGTCCCGCGACTCGCGGGACTGTCCCCGTATTGAGGGTTCGTGTCCCGCGTCCCGCAAGAAATATCCAAATCCTCAAAATGTCCCGCATCTCACTACTGTCGTTAAATTCGCCACGCTAACTACTGGCGTTGCCGAACAACAGGGGCAAAGAAATGCGCAGGGAGGTACGTTGATAAACGCATGAATCGCGATGGTACACCATTATCTATTCAAGCATTGCGGGAAGCGACCGTCGTTCTTGCAGGAGATTTGACGCGCGTTGCGCCGTTGCGCCTCTCTTCACTAGGTGGCAAAATATTCCAAGAAAACAAAAATTTCACGAAAAGTTGAAAAATAGATTATTGTAATTATTTTGAAATCGTGCTGTGTCACGCAAAAATGGTTGCCGTGAAAAGATTTTCTTTATTTTGTGAGATGGACTGCACAAGGCAAAAAGTACTGCAACTCACAACGAGTAAAGAAACAACAACATCACAAGGTTCTAAATTTGTGCAGGGGTATGTTGGTAAATATAAGAATCGACAGGAAACAAGCCGTAAAAGATTACTGCTTCTTTTTCCTTTTGATGCATTGAGTTCCTGCTGCAGTCGATTTTATGTTTCCAGTTTAGACACATTTATTAACATGTGTGGCATGAAAACTTAAAATATATCACTGGGGTGAAAATTATTTGAGGCTTTATTGTCGCAATGCAATTTGCAGCTGTATAATATCCTTTCCGTGACAAGACAGGAGTATTAAATCTGTTAGCGAGAGCCGCATTTCATGGCCATGTGCTAATAAATTTCCTCGAATGTTTTTTTTTTTTTTCATATGATACTTTTTAACCCGATTGACTGGGGCAACAGGATAATAGGCCCGTTACTTGAAAACGTAACCCTTACTCTTTCGATTACGTCAGACTTTCAAAAATGCTAAAATTTTCCGCCGGTTTTTGAAAACTCTTTTTTTTTTATCTTACTGTCCATTATTGAAGTAGAGTAACCAGAGTAATAATTACTCATCTTCTTCATCTACCAATTTTGGTAAAACATCGTCCTGTCGGAGGCTTGGTTCCCTGGATTTCCTAGCCGGGAAACTGGCACAAACCGATAGCGTTATCAATAAAAAGGGAGAGCAAAAATAGTGACGGTTAGAATTAAATTTAGTACTTCCAGAAGTAATTGGATTGCTCTCGTCCTTACTTCCTCATAGAAAGCAATCCGATATCTACAAAATCACCCCAAAATGGTAATACTAAGTTTGCCTCTGCATAAGAGCAGTTTCGATGGCCATCCGAAAGTCTGAGCGCAGACCCGAGTCTCGAACTCCAGCGTCCAAGATGGCGGCCGTCGACTTCGCGCAGCGCGCGCGGTCGTCTGCCACTTTTTGCCCCGGGTCTACTGGGAACACTGCGTCCAAACTCCATCCCCCAGATGTCGCAATGGAGAGAGAAAAAGTAAAAATATATAGAAAAAGCAATAATGGATTCACAGGAGAGAAAAGAAGATAACCAGACGAAACATCAGCCGGGTTAGGCCGCCAACTTGTTATCGGTACCGCGGGTATGACATCCTCAACCCCTTCCCCTCTACGCATCCTCTTTTCCCCTTTCCATCTAACTCTATCGTTTCTACGAGTAAAAAAACAAAAAAAAACAAAAAAAAAAAAAACAAATAGCGCGCAAAAAGGGAAGAGGGCGTGGCAAAACGGAGCCGACACAACGAAGCAGTAAACTGAGTTCTCCGGCATGGTCTCTAAGCTCCGCCCCTTTCCCCGGGGGCCGGGGAGCTAGAACTCCGGGTTCCGAAGCCGGGCCCGGGGCGGAGGCGCTGGCCGCGAGCGCTGCCATTGGTCGAACGCACCGCCTCTGCGGAGCGCGGCGGATGCGAGAGCTTCAGACGCGCCCGGCCCCCGCACGGCGAGCGAGTATAGGGTCAGACAGTTACACGGCGGAAGGTTCGGAAAAAACACACACACACACACTAACAATAGAAGGCAAAAAAGAATTAAAAAAAAAAAAGACAAAGAAAGAAACGAGCCCCGGGCTCGAGTCTTCTCCATTGCGTGAACCCGGGTCCCGGGGAAAAAGAAAAACGGAAGAAGAAAAAAGGTTGGGGGGCCCAGAGCCACCGTTGCCGGGTCGAGATCGCGCTCCGCGGACCGCTGCGCGGCTGCTCTCTCTCTTCCTCTCTCTCTCTCTCTCTCTCTCTCTCAATCTTCGGATTCTCCCGCCAAAATGGATCTATCTGGAACTCGACCCACCGACTTTGATATACAGATACGGAAACTGTTGTTTATATAACATAAACTTGTTTCCTCGCAAGCACAAGCCTGTTGGTACGCATCATCCGTTAAGAAAATCAACGAGAACGAGATTGAGTAACCGCATCCTTGTTTTTCCAGATATACAATGGTATTTATTAGGAAAGAGCAAGCAGAAACGCGACGCAGCTTTGATAGACCAAAACGAGCATTGTAAGGAGAACGATCCTGGCTTTGTCTGATAAATTAACTGGTCCAGACGAAGAGACGAGCATTGCCACTGTCGGCTTTGAGTTCGAAGAATGAAGTCCAGTAATGTCGAAATGACCAGAGCACCACATCCGGCATGAAGATATCAGGGATCATAACGGCATGCCTGAAATGGTAACGAAGTCGTTGATTTCGCTTTATATACGGGACAAAGGTATTTCATAAACGATTTCCGCTTAGAGTCACGGGTATCATAAGACGCCAACAAACACCACCGCACGATGGTCGCGGAACACCTTTCCAGTTCAGTTCACAATTTTTATCACCACTTTCATCATCCACGACATCCAGTGTCGGCATGCGTTACCAACGGCGGCCTTCGGTTTCATTTTCAGCAGAAGGTCAGTTGACGGTGTCACGAGGACTGACGCTTCCAGCATTCAGGCGATTGCCATACGCGCCAGTTGACCGGAATGTTAATTTATCATAAACGTTTCACCGGTCAACGGTCGACCAGCACGCAGACTGACTTCAAAACCTTTGATAGTGAACAGAATCATCGATGCCATCAGTTTGCTCGCCGACCACAAATTTTGCATGTCATACCGAGCATTAGCGCACCGCACAGAGATAAATTCGCCTTTGCCGTTGATTCGCGCGATAAAGCGATAAAGACGCCAGAATACGCGTTTTCCATCATCAGCATGATATGCGCGCAGCGGCGGAGTCATCAAACGACCAGCAGAATCCACCTGGACAGAGTGAGTAACCACGAACATCAACAAACATGGTTCTCCGGCAACGACGCAGCAACGCGGTTCTCATAATGCAGCGTGACCACGGGATTCCACTTGTACTCACCGCAACAAGCTCAAGAATATTCCCCATTGCCGGTGGTGGTAATACCTGCAGACGGCGAAGGCGTGACAGCAGACGGTGGTGACGGATGGCAATAATGACCAGTTCATGATGACAAGCCGCAGGCGATCTCCATATCAAACGGATCAGTCGACAACGGCATCGCCCGCAGCGACCATTTTCAGGTGTTTTCAGACAATCAAAGATTGTATCAGAGGTTTTCAGGCTGGTACAATACGGATCCGCGACTTCAACAAAGAACCAAAATGAAGATTTTTGTTTCCGCCTCTTTTTGGTGATGATACTTCAGAATGCACATCCATGATCCGGCTAAGAACTGTTAAATTTTCAGGCACCGGCTTCAACTGTCATCTTTTAATAAACATATGTCCGCCGGGGTCAAAAATTTAATTGGTTGTCCGGTGATTTATGCCACAGGCAATCTTGTAATGACGGTTTCACCTCTTGCAATAGATCCAGAGCATTGTTTCAGAGGCCTCCTGTTTCAGTCTTCGCGCGGTCCTTCAGTTTGATGGCCCCACAGACGACTGCAGCCAGCCCTTGTTACCTGGGACGGTTCGAACCTGATTTGCATGTCCACGTCAATTGGTGAGCGCCGGTTTGTCGCAACCAAAATCACGTCATTGGCGGTATTAATTTGTAAACGCACACCTGCAGCCAGAGATTCATGACGGGCCGAAATCCCGTCCAGTCCGGCAGACGTGGTTTTCACTCCAGACGAGCCCGAGCACGCGTAACGCTGGCGTAAGACCACCGATAGAACTGTTGAGCAGACCAACTCAACTCTTCCAGTTACCTACCACGGGATAAACGGCTGCACTGCATATTACCCCACTTCCGGCAATTAATTTCGCGCCTTCCTGCACGAAATAAAATGTTGATACGCGTCAAACAATGCGCACGGTCAGATGTCATCCGGAAAAAATTCAACAAAGGCCCGTCGTATTTCAGCGCAGAATCGAGACCATCTCTTCAGCGCTGGTCCTGAACGAGTCAATAAACAACGCCCGCCGGAGAGAAACGGAAAGAACACCGCTGTTTTCCAGCGCGCGAGTTTGTCAGAATCAAAACGCGCCTGATATCCCTGAGTGCCCCAGCCCCTTTGCAGCCCAGCCACTCCCAGCCGAGACGCTTTTTCGGCGTTTACCAGCTTCAACTTTCATCACGACAAAGCGACAACTGGCGGAGAGAGCATTCAGAGCGGAGGAGACGCCGGAACGCCCATTTGTTGAACGACAGCGTAGACCCACAGCCGCCTCTGCCCTCACCGCCCTCTGGTTTTTAGCGATATCCCCACGCCTGGGCGATTGAAAAGGTATCCTGATAATGATTCCTTTTAAGGCCGCATCGATGTCCCAACTGTCATGATGAAAATGTCATCTGGTTAAAGGAGATCATTAGCAAAGAGCATAAATGAACATCAACATCTGAATCGCCATCGAAGGCCAGTGAGTTTCTGCGACGCCAGAGTGATCCCTGCTCGCTTATTCACGCGGTTCAAAACAAAATTACAACAAATGGTGTTGTCCGCACACAGGATCTCCTGAACGTCATCGACAGATAATAGCGTAGGGTGAAATAACTCATAATTTAATTGCCTGCAGAAAACGACCAATCGATTTTATCGCAGGCCCATTTTTTCAACGTTCTTAACCAGCAGCAGAAGAAACGTTCAATGGTTGCCATATCCAGAACTCATCATGATGAAATTTCAGCCAACTTAAACGATACGCCGAACACCGAGTCCAGTTTTTGTTCAACAGTGATCCAGCGTCCGCGCCGCCACAGTCTTTCAATGACATATTCAGGCTGTCCATGTAGCAACATGCAGGTCGATTACCACGATCACGATAAACTCTTTGAATGCGGTGACGACCGTCGTTTCAGGCGTCGATATCAATATCTTCGCCTGACCGAAAATACTCGATACCTGCGCCTCTTCTTCTTCTTTCTCTTCATCGCCCCAGCATAGCTCGACAGACGCGCGCTGGCTGAACAGAGAATCAGTGCTCGAAATATCTACGAGGCCACCAGCGATCCAGCGATTAAAGCAGCAGCAACAACAGCCCCACCTGATCCATGATACGCTTTTCAAGCACCAGCAGGAAATTTTTTGCCGCTGCCAGGAACCGTGGCGGAAATAGACGCTGAATATTGCCGTGGTCAGCAGAACACTGCCGTGGTGAACATATGCATTCCGGGCCAGCGTTTAGGGCGATGGTGTCCCACCATTTGCCGCTGGACGTCAGCTTGATGATGGTGATGCTGGCATTGCGCAATAGCGTGATGCCGCCGGAAATTAACTTCTGCAAACGGGAAAACAACAACAACATCCCCGTTTTCACCAGAAAATTTCACCAGCGGAAGACCGAGGGCGCCTGTGGATACGCCACACGGACACCGCATCCTGCTCACGTTGTGACGACGAACAAGTTTGGCGAACCAATTTTTCCCGCCAAATTTAGCGGGCTACAAAGATACGTGTACGCACAAAATACGCTGCGCCGTAAAAAAAAAAAAAAAAAAACGTTAACCGTGTTTTTTAGGGTGAGATGCCAAGTAAAACGCGCACCCTAAGTGAAACCACGTGTGTAGGCAATACACCTGGAATACAAGGCCTGGTGGTATTGGTGTAGGCAGGGTGGCCGAGTATAGCCCTCGGCAACACTCGCTCGCGCTAGAGCCCACCATTGTCCAATAAAAGCTTGCGAAGAGCATCACCCTCCTTCCGTTCGGTTTCAATTAGGATACACTCCTCCAGACCACCAGCGACGACAGCTTTGCCGGGCGTCGCTCCTGCACATCTTGTTGCTCTGTTACAACTGGAGGCGCAAAGTGTTCACGGGGACCAGCTCGCGTAGAGAGGGGAACTTTACGACACCCCTGTTTTCCTAGTAATAAAAAAAAGGTAAAATGATGAACGACGGTAGAAAGTCCGGAGCACGGTGGAAGAACGGAGAGGTGTCCGAACGAGGCCAGCCAAGGCTGCAAAAGGTTTCTCGGGCTTCGCGCATCTTCCGGTAGGGGCGCTCTCGTTTAGGGGCCTCGCGCCGGCGCGGTTGCGCGGCGCTATCTAAGCGCGTCAGCGAATTAGGACGGCTCCTCGATTGGCTCTAATCGGCTTCATGCTACCCCGAACCCGCTGAGCCATCTCATGGCGTTTGTCAAAAACGCGAGCGTACACCTCCGCCACACTTGCTCCCATTGCGAGGCGGTGCCGTTCGGACACCTCTATCATTTTCCGCCGTGGCTCGAACTTGTCCTCCTATGTCTCTTTCTTTCTATATTTTTTTGTTATCTGAGCTGTTTTGAACAAAAAGCTATACTTTGTTTTATCTTGCGTGAGAGCGCAGTCGATGTTACGAGCGGATTGAACCAATCCAGCAACCTCGATTATGCGATGTCACGATGTGTGTCGTTCTTTCGCGCGTGTGCAAATACCATCTAGGTCACCCAAGTGATGTGAACGTATACACCTTTTCTACGTGGGCGCCGCCATCTTTAATTCTGGAACTTCCGGTATGCGTGGAAACATCGCCTTCTTTCTCGCCTCGACAGTAAAATGTGTTAACATTTTATTTGCAACCGTCAGTCGTTCTTGTTATGTCCCTTCTATATTTTATTACTTGTTCGGGGCTGTAATCTCTTGCTTTCTGTCTGGAACGCATACCGTATACAGGAACAACATGGCTGGGTGCGAGGCTAAACGAAAAAGGTGTATACGGTGGGCCCAACGTGTTCACTGCGTCTGCGCTTTTTCTTTTATGTCTTGTAGCCTTAGACGTGCAAATTATCGCTGTTGTCGTCTACACGATCTTCCAAAAACAGGAACGAAAGCTCGTTTCTCGTTTCCAACCGTGGAACGAGTTTGCGTTAACAATTCCGGTGGTACAGAACGAACCCGTTCCCGTCGCGCTTTTAAAGCTGGAAAGGGTCGTTACCTTAACGTTATACGTTTGCGTATTTTAATGAAATATTGGGCTGGATAATTCGTAAATAAAATAAAGCGACCGAGTGACAATATCCGCGTCGAACTATATATACGTGTCGAGTCGGCACAACCGCGTTTGTTACCGTTCTTTGTTTTCGACTATCTGTCGGCCCTTCACCGTCCCTCGAAGTGGGAGCTTGAGATAATCGCTAATACAAAACACCTGCCTCCCGAATTTAGGTAAAATTGCACAAAAAAAAGAAAATAAATGAAATTTGTTTGTTTATTTAGGCGTTTCCTCAAAAATGGAGAGTTCCCGTTCCAGTTCCACCGACGCAAAATAAAACTGCGACGTTCCCCTGTTCCTCCTAAAAAGAACGCGTTCCATGAACATGGTTTCTTTGAACACCGTTCCGTATAGACAGCACTGGTGTGTGCAGATGGTTGAACGTGTTGGTTTCTAATTTACGATAACGAAAGAAGGACAGGGAAGACAAACAGACAGCAAAGCCTGTGCTGTCTGTTTGTCTTTCGTGTCCCTCTTTCGTTATCGTAAATTAAATCACTGGTGGCGTATACATATATTAGCCGTGACTTCAAATTTTCAGGACCCACTCAGCCTTCTCGCAGTGGTTTCCTCCACAGTATAGGGCACTAGGGGTTCTAGGCTCACGGAAGACCAGTGGAAAGTTAGTGGAGCGCGCTGCTGATTCAACTTCGGTCGACAAAATCGCGGCGTCATCGCCGCGAGAGTTCACGCTGCGTATAAACATCGGCTCCCAACTTTGTGTTTGACGACTCTGGTGTTCGCGGATGTGTCGTGTACCTTACTTTGGCCCTGGCTTAGAACACGTAGCTACAATATACGGCTCATCGCGCGCTTTTTCGCTCGCAAAGATAGCAGACGAAAGGGTTTCTCTAGATTAATGAACCGACGGATACGGGGCTGAACCTTTCAAATCGGGCGGCGAGTCGCGCCACCTATCCACCGTCTTTGATTTCAAACTAAAAATATTTATTGCAGGCACCACAGTGCCTCCTGTAATAGCTGGAAAAGTGCAAATTAAAGTCACGGTCTGGCACAACACCATTTTCCGCAAAGACGCGCACGCGAGCGTGGCAGACCTGTTAATGCGAAAAGCCGCACCATGGAAGCCTGCAAGCTGCTGCGAACAAGGGAGACAGCGTTTGCTTTACTCGTATTTTTCTTTTATATTTTTGTTTTAGAGTGACTCGTTATTGTACAGCCAGCGACGCACAAAGACCGAACGCGTGAGTGTCTCCCGCGTACTCCCGAATCTTCTAATCCGTGTTCGGCTTTTGTCTCCGAATCTCTCCGAAACCTTCCCGTCGCTTGCTCTCTTTTGTGTCCGTTCGTCGGCTGCTGCTTGCTCCTCTATTCAGAACGACCAAGAACAGCGCTTGTTCGCACCAACGACGAAGAAAGCCTCCCATTCCCGCTTCCCCCTACCCCTTTTTTTCTTCTTCTTCTTCTCTTCTTCCCCAAACGAGGTCCTTCTCCCGATTCAAGTATAGGACACCGCTGATTGTCTCTTCCAATCTGGTTCGCTTCTCTGCAATCAAGACGCGTCGCCAAATGATTCGGAACGACCCCAAAACGACTATTTATAAAAAAAGAAAAGATAAGAAGGAAGTGGTTGTTATTACACCCTAAGAGAAAGGGGAGTGAATAAGGAGTCAAACGTGTCATGCTTCCCTAACGTTCTCAGTGACTCCCGTTCAAGGACGGGGAGGTGGAGAAGAACATAAGCGGAAGGCGCAAGTTCGTCTGCTCTGATGGAGGGATAGTGGGTAGATCTGAATGCTAGCCGCCTTGAGGTCTATCCACTATTCTTCCAATCGAGGCCAATCAGAGCTCGGCGTCTTTCTGACGCCACCACAACCCCGCAAAAAGAAGCAGACGAACTTTCGCTCTACATAATTAGAAAGTGCGCCAGTTGCGACTGGATCTCACAGTCGACGCGAGAGCGCCTGAGCTCTGACTGGAATGAGGGGAATGATTTATTTATATAATTGTTTTTGTGGAAAGAACAAAATAACACGCATTAAAAAGAAAGGTTACCACAATGATCGTTAGTGTCACATGAATAAGCTCTAAAGCTTTCGACAAGGTTCTCCACGTGCTTCTTCTTCATAAACTTCGTTCCTAAACACAGATTATAATTAGGGTTCTGCGTTTTCGGTTTCTATTTTTTCAAAATTCGGCGTACTTTTTTCGGTGTTTATTTTAAAATTCAATTTTCGGTTTTTTTTCGGCGTATATTTATGCCCACAATAGTTTATCGGCTTTTTTCGGTGAATATAAAATAAACACCAACGGACACCGGATCAGATGATCCTTGTAGCTCTGATATTTGTGATCACTCAAAGAATAACGGAACAGATACATTGAAAAAGAAATGGACACTTTATTTGGCAAATGTGTGCAACTGTAAAAGAAACAAGAAAAAACCTGAGAAGCACAAACAAGTCAGATATGAAGCCTATGCCCAAAAAACATGGAACTTCACCTTCTGTACATCAGGATTACGTTATCTTATTATAGTACACACACATGTACGTTCCCAGGTTCTCCTCGTTGATCCGCACTCTTTCATTCCTGTTAATATGGCCCTGAGCTTCGAGAATGCCCTCTCAACACTAATACTGGACACTGGCAGGCTGAGGAGATGAAGCGCTGCCTGAGCCAAAATCGGCCAATCAACCAATTGTGACCGCCAAAAGAGAGACGGTGCGACTTTTTGAAGCTCAACACAACATGCAGAGCTTGTATCAAGTCAGTCTTCCTTACAACGAGTTTGAAAACACGCTCGTACATGGCGAAGTTATGGGGCATTTCGGACTTCATGTTCCGATCGATGATGCGCACATTAAACCAAAACGTCGTGATGGCACCCGTGTATCCCATACATTCGGACACGTTTCGATAGACACTGTCGTTCCACTTTTTCGCCACGGCTCTGCGGTACGACTGGAAGGTCAAAGTGACCTTTTCCGGTTAAAACTGAATTTTAGAAAATGGATTCGACGTACTTTTATCGGTTTTTATCGGTTTAAATAAAAAATGCCGAACCTAAAAACTGACCTTTTTCGGTTAAAACCGAATTTCCGAAAATGGATTCGGCGTACTTTTATCGGTTTTTATCGGTTTAAACCGAAAACTCCGAACCCTAATTATACTCTACTCGCTTGCATAGAAACGTTTCTAAGAAACCGCACCCAATTCGTTCAGGCTAACGGAACCAGTTCCTCACCCTCGCACGTTAGCTCCGGTGTCCCACATGGTTCCGTACTCGGTCCATCCTTATTTCTTATTTACAGTAACGACATTCCTTCATGCGTCTCCTCTTTCATGGGCCTGTATGCTGACGATTGTGTTATTTATAAAGAAATTCTTAACGATTCTGACATCTCCGCCCTTCAAACTGATATTAGTAACTTGACACTCATTGGTGTGCAGATTGGCTCGCGGAACTTAACATTTCTAAATGCAGGTCTATGAGTGCGACCCGTCAAAACTACACCTGTTCTTTCTACTAAGCAAATAATTCAATTTCTTATAATTATAGTGCAATTAAATGCAAAGGTGCAAGCGAGCTGGACAAGAATGATGAAAATAATCCCTGGAGAAAGGGAACAAGGGAACAAGGTCGCTCACCAGTCACCTAGCTGTGTTTGGAGATTTGTGTTTGTCCTTTGTCCCCTTGTTCCCTTTCTCCAGGGATTATTTTCATCATAATTCAATTTCGTTTTCTGTTTCCTCCTATAGATATCTTGGTGTTCACCTAGCCAATAACCTCTCGTGGACTATCCAAGTCGATTATGTCACTAAAAGCGGTCATGAATTACTCAGGGCTATCTCAAAATAAATGTTTGGCTAACTCCTGTGGCTCTAAAGATTCTTTTATAGAAAACTTTAGTTCGCTCTAAACTGGAATATGCAGCCTCTATCTGGGACCCCGGTATCACCCTAGCATCTGCTGTTGAGGCCATTCAGGATCGTTCTGCCTCATTTCATTCTTTCAAACTATCTTCACGCAGCCAGTGGCACCTTTATGAAAGTATCCCTATCCTTACTTAATCTCTCTTTTCGTACAAAAATATCTCGTTTTTGTCTTTTTTCCCAAGATTTTCACTGTAATCCCACACTTCGTAATCTCACACATCCCGAACTAATCACCAGATTGGCGGTAGCCATCCCCCATTGTAACACCTCCGCATTTAATAGCCTCTTTTTTTCCCCAAACCTCAATAGATTGGAATCGCCTTCCCGCGCCCATTGTCTCAATAACGGATGCTGCTAATTTTAAAATTGAGATTACCAATTTTTTTTGTTGTTGTTCGTTAGCTATTGTTTTGGTTTTTGCCTTGTTTGCTGATATATTAATATATTTCTGTCTTAAAACGCACTCCTATGTGTAATGCATCCGGGCCTTGAGAGAAAATAAATGAAATGAAATGAAATAGCTTGTCACGTACGCGCTCGTAAAACATGCGTATCACTCACTCTCACTATTGTTTTATTATGTACCTTGTACCCGGGTGTCAAGAAACAGACGAATCCATTAACCCCCTCGTTTTCAAGCAATACATACAGCTTTTTCAGGGTGTTGTCAAGTACGGCAGCGAAGGGACGAGGGGGTCAACGGAATACATGCACAACAAAACGCCCGACAGATTCTATAGAGCATTCCAATAAGCAGACTTCTGTTTGCTTCCACTTTTCGTCAATATAGAGTGCCCCAACGTTGCTGGACTGGCGTCCCTCCCAGAGCAAGGACAACTTTGTCGTCTGCTAGCGGAGCCGCCATCTTGCCTCCCATCCGTATACGTAGCCTTTTACGTGCTCTTGACGCAGTCAACGAGCCTAATCACCTATGAAATGACATGGGGTAACTCTAGGAACATGCAACGTCACGCATTCCGTCAGTACACATATGCGATTCATTTCAAGCGCCTTGTCTCATTGCGATGACATTCAGATGACGTCATTCGCCACGCTTCACTGCATTTACCGAGTCGAGGAATGCCTCAACTTGGAATAAGTGATCACGACCTCAACGAGCACTTCCTAATTCGACGTTTTCGCTGCGCGTTTGCCGCTTGGGACGAGGGTAATCCACTAACGATGACGTCATGGTCAGGCCTCTTTGGCTCCAATAGGTGATATATCGATACAACACGTTGGAAAGAATGCCGAATCCGACCGGACGTCCACCAATTACGGCATCAAGCCCGTTAAGGTGATGCCTCGATTGGTCGGCGCCTGGTCGAATTCGGCATTCTTTCTATAATACATCGTCGGACGTTTCGTATTAGTCGTGTCCTTCGACTCTGCCCTCTTTGCGCCAGCGGAGGAAGTCCGATAGACCTGCGTCAGATTTCAGGTGCGCGGCGAGTGCCATCTGCTAGCCTGACTTTTTTTTTTTTCAGGTGTCGGTTTGTTTGTTTGTTTTATGGCGATGGTGGAAAGAGGACATCTAGCGACAAACTGTTACAAACGTGTATCTCTTTATTCACGTTTGTTTTGCTTTTATCCGCTGGTTGGCGTGGCGTGGCCTTTCTTGATCAGCTCTCACTGAGTTAGCTGCTAAAGTTAAACGCGTAGATTATATACAGGGTGGCGCTAGCAGCCTCCAGATTAAGAGTGTTAATCCGTATTCATTCATCCATTCATGGTGTCGCGAAACAGTTGAACGACTTCTTGCTGCCAACGTCTTGTTCGCTATATACGCCCGATTCGCTTGGTGCGATTATACTCGCGATTTCCGCAGTTGCAACGTCGCTCGTGCGGCAAAAAAAAAAAAAAAAGAGCGCGGTGGAGGGTGCGTTGCTCAACGCCGCAGCCGTGAAATCGCAAGAAAATTCGCACCATGTGAACCATGGCTTTAGACGTTAGCATTTCAGAAATGAAAGGCAATGGTGACGAGATCTGTTCACGAGCATGCACGAGCCTGTGGCTTCGCTGGCGCATCACTCGCCCCGGGAGGCGTGATCGACGGAAATAAAATTAAAGGGAGACTCAAGCGGTTTTTGGAGAAGCTACTTTTTGGTGCGATGGCGTTAAGGAAGTGTCAGTGAATGAGTATCTTCAGTTTTAAAAGGCAGAACCGCCTATTAATCACGCAGGAATAAAATACGTGCGGACTCTTTCCTGTACTTGCGAGGACCAATGAAATTATCGTATGTTTGAAAATTTTGGCGGCCTTTGTAAAGTTTCGCTAAAGAAACAATTTTCAGTTTATTTAAATATGTTGTGCATGACAATTTCACAAGACGTAAAATAGTTCTAGTTTAGAATACGCGATACTGCAATTATCGTTTCACAAACAAGGGACTACGTTTTCTCCTTGCCGTCCTCCGCGGGGGTGAATTTCCCGTTCCCCGGGATGCGCGGAAGCGCACGTATCTGCGCGCACATGGCGTCGGTGTTGATCATCGACGTGGACGGCGTGGTGAAAGCTCATCGTTCCGCGTAAAAGCGCTATCCTTGACTGTGAATTTTCGTCGTGTGTCGTTATGATAACCCAGCACGTACTAGAAGGGAAGACCCACCTACTCGTGCGGCGATGCCGTGGCGGCACTCTCAAGACAGCAGAAACGCCCGTGCCGTCGTGTTTGTTTACTTCGACTACAGTGGTGCTTTCTAAGCATTTGTGTCCTCGAACATCGCCCGGATTTCTTATTTGGCGCATTTCATGCGTGTGCTCAAGTTCAAGGTATTACTGGCGCGTACCGTATAAAGGACGCGAAGTTTCACGCGTTTTCATCACCGGAGAAAAGTTATTAGTGTTAGCAATCCTGAACGCTCGCAACGTCTATCTGATCACGAAATCATATTTCTACGTTGCTATATCGCTGCTAAGATTACATTGTCTTTTATAATCGTAGAAAATGCGTGTGGCGATATTTGTACTATTGCAATGTCGTGTATAGAGTCGTGATCGTCCAAGACGGCGTACGGCATCTTTTTATTTTCTTTTTTTCATCCACTGTACCCTGCAAGCCTATCAAGAAAAATCAATAATAAAGCTTTAGGCTATAGAAAACTGTCTGTCTCTATTCTGTTACGGCATTGAGTAGCAGTGCGTCCCCTTTTTAGAGGGGCCGCTGAAACAGCTGACGGCGACCCGCTGTGCTTGTAGTAATTTCAGGTGTGTACGCGCGGCGCAGAGCTGTCGTTCCGGTCGCTCCGGTTGCAACGGACGCAGTCGTAGGTACGCGCTCGTTGCACATGTCTGAACCAGCCTTCCCCCGTCCTCCCGAGGCGAAAGTCAACGTGGCGACATCGTTTGACATCACGTAACAGAGGTAACGCTGCGATGTCAAACGTTGGTTTGGTTACGACTTGCCCCAACCGAAAATCGAAGAACGCCCGAAAAGGTCTGCGTTTCATCGTCCTCGGAACCCGAACAGGACTCCGAAGCGCTGCTATCGTCCACATCGCACGTCGGAGTGGCGTCATAGGAAATCATCCCCAGGTCGGCTGTCCGCCGAAGAATTTCAACCTCCAACGGCATCAGGTCCTCGAGCGTAGAGAACGCCGCCATGATCGAAGCTCGAATGACAAAGAGGTTCGGCCGATGCGGCTACCTCGGGATCACTGCGCGACGGAACGTCGTCCAACGCCATTGGCCCGAGATATTTTTGATAAGCGTGCGAGGACCAATGAGAGTGGTTTCGTTTTCGGATGGATCCGAGGTTTGGCGGCCTTCAATTACATTTTATTAAAGAAATAATCACCGTATGACTATACTATTTGGTTTTTAGGGATACTTGGGGCGTCTAAATTCAGCTGTCATCATCAAAACACGAACTCAAAAACCACTTGAGTGTCCCTTTAAGTGTTTCTCAAAAGGAGTTTCGCGCATGCTCGGGCCCTTTGTACGCAGCGGCGAAAGCGCGAACTATAGTTGGCATCCCGAGGGGAGTTGCGCTACCTCTCCGGCCTCCTCCGCAACTGACCGGGAATCGCGAATGAGGCACTTCGAATTTTCGCCGCTTAATCTCGTAAATATGTAATATATAAAAAAAAGTTTATC
The DNA here is from genome assembly GCA_037355805.1 of Ixodes ricinus. Lineage (NCBI taxonomy): Eukaryota > Metazoa > Arthropoda > Arachnida > Ixodida > Ixodidae > Ixodes > Ixodes ricinus. Next base: position 162,702 of record JAZHYW010009489.1, read on the forward strand.
GGTGTGGTTAATAAACCAAATCTGAAAAGCCTTTTCACACATATATCGCAGCTCTAATTGAGCGATGAGTCAGCGCTTAGAGTAGCGCTGATGCTGATGCTGACTTTTCGATATCTCGATCGGCGTTGAGATGCACGTGTCAACCAATCTGAAGTCGAAATAGGTGTAAGATTGGTTTTTTAAAGTGTGAGATGCTTTTTTAACGCTACCCACCTAATCCCAAAATTGTGTCTCTCCGTCCGTCCCTCTATTTCCCGCTAAATTTAGCGGGGGAAATTGATATTACGAGACCTCTACACGAATTCGGTTTCTCAGCTAGACATTTCGCGGGAAAATTGATGACACGTGACCCGACGCCATGAGACGTGCAGACCATCTCAGCTTTACCTCGCTAAGTTGGCGGAAAACGTGACGTCAACCTATTAGCCCCGAGAGCGAACACAAGCGTCGCTGCGGTCGCCGCGCCTTGATTGGGTGAGGTGTACCGTGACGTCAGGCGGAGGACTCCGCTCCGCGATCTCGCATCGGCTCGCTTCCCAGCACCGGTTTCCTGGTTTGGCGTTGTGTGCCGCAAGCTCTTCGAGGAGCTGGACCTCGTTTACCCAGTGTACAAGACGTTGAGTTAGGCCGATATTGACGTGCTTCCGTACATTTTATAAGCCTGCTTGTCCCTTTTACCTTTAAAATGGGGTTACAAATCCCGAAAGCTATCGGCGGAGGCGATTCCGCCGATGAACCTCCCCGTCCGTCCACACGACACAAGGCAATCTTGCGAGGGGTCGGTGAAGTGTTTCAGACGCTGGAATTCTGTTCCTTGCATGTTCATGATTTAGGACGATATTACATCCCGCTTTCAAGGCATTTGAAGTGGCATTTATATCATGGGCCTTTGGGTGGTCGGCAAATTAGCTCGCGACCCCGACTCTGCGCTGCCACTCTGCATGCGCTGGTTCGCAGATGTTTTAAAGGCCCTGCGTCTGATGATCTTTGAAGTGCTCGTGGAACAGGGTTGTTTTACATAAATGTAGCTTCTTCGTGAATTAATTATATAGTTTATACACCTATGCAAGCATATTTCTTAGAACATGCACAATTACTGGAAATTAGTTTGTATGGTAGCAGCAAAAATGGCCGAATTGCCCCCAGTTGCCTGTATGATATGTATTGAACTGCCCAAAATATGCACAGCAATAGTACCGTAATTTGGAATGTTTATACTTTTTCCTGACATTCTTTATTCCAGCCTTGGGTATTCGGAAAATACACCGTTTAGTTTTAATTGTCATTTATTTCCAATTAAAAGAGACACTGCTGCAGGTCCCCAAAAGCTTCCTCAGCCTCCAAACTCCCTACAGCTGGACTCTCTGACAACAGAGGAAAACAGGCGTAAAAGCAAGCATTCGAACGTCTGTCCAGTGGTAGATGCAGCACTAGTAGCAGAAAATGTGGAACCTGTGAAGGGTGACAGTCTGCGTGAGAAAAACTTCTGGTATTTTAGCTTCAGGACAATTCGATTTAAGTAAAATCTCAATTTTAGGGCTTAAGGGACTAATAACGAGCTAGGCACCTTCGCTTACGTTTGTTATACATTACTTGAGGGTTGATATAAACAAGTCCACAGATACCACCCGTGTAGTTCATTGAAATACTATCCGAATCCAGCAAAGGTCAAATGCGAGCAATGTATATAATAAATGTTCCTTGTTTTTTTTACTTTGCCCCTGCACTTGGGCTGTCTTACTTGTGATTCTCTCCCCATGGCCCAGACTGTATTTAGCATGTTGCTCGAGCAGCATGCAGCTTTTCTGCTTCGGCGATCTTGTTTAAAAACAGAGATACAAAAAAAATAGTATACATAACCTGCCAATTCATTCAGACCATCAGCAGCATTTATTGTGTGAGATGTAAATCTATAGTGATGCTCCTGCAATTGTGGCCATATTTCTTTATTTTCATATACCAGCTGTGATTCATGCGTTGCCTGCCCTGTCAACCAGGCTTAAAATGTTGGTTGAAGTTTCGCCTGCAGCTACAGGCCATACCTCAATAAAGCCACATATAAAAATTTACACTTCCTACGAAAAACACGCCAAAAAAAATTAAATAGAAACGAGCGCGCCGACAGCTAGCGTCGTCACAGCCTCCACAGGGCGAGCGGGGCGAGTCGGGGAAAAATTCTCTCCTCGCCGTGACGTCACCCCGGTTCGCCGTAAGGGGGCGCCACGCGAGCGTCTCGGGAGTGTATATAGTGCGGAGTGTATATAGTTTTCACATTTAAATATTCTTAAGCTTAAATGGTAAGACAAATTGGCTAGGTGGCGTAAGCTACCGCCCGATCCAAAGGACTCAGCCGTATTCATCCATCCATCCATCCGGAGTTTTCCCCACCCAAAATGCACGCTTGGGGAAATTGACAGGCACGCGACATATATATATATATATATATATATATATATATATATATATATATATATATATATATATATATATATATATATATATACGTAAAGTGTCAATCCCCGGTTTCCGCGCCAAATTTAGCGGAAAAAAGTGGCGTTGCCGGCTCCGTTTCTAAGGCTGTCAATCTCTCCACTACCTTAATTTATCTTCTCCTCTCTCTCTCTCAGAGGGAAAGTTCACGACCCGTGACCGAGACATCGAGTCTCGGTCGCCAAGTTTAGCGCTATGGAAATTGACATCCCGTGGCCTACACAACCGTTCAGTTTCCCCGCTAAATGTAGCGGGAAAATATACGCCACGTGACACGCGAATTCTTTCACCGATTCCCTGTATAATGCATTTGATGCATTATAGTACCTGAAAAAATAAAAAAATCGCTGCTCGTTTTTTTTAATATTTTTTTGTGTGGATTTGCAATTTTAGCTCGAAAACAACCTAAAGTCGCTCGTCAGACTGTTAATACATCATACGAAAAGACAGTCTGCAAACACTGGCTGAGGTGGGTTTCTTCCTTGTACGTCATGCTACGACATATGACTGTGACATATGACATACGTACTTGTCATACTATGACAAGATGACATACAGTAGGTCATCTTGTCCTACTGGTGATGTAAACACTGTCCGTAGTATATATATGTTCGAAGTATGTAGAGCAGACGGCTTCGAATTATGCTCGTGGCACGCCATAGGATGATTCTTTCTCGTCGTGCCTGGAGCGAACACCGAGTCTTTGTGTGCCAGTACGAACGGTCTGATCGAGGCCCATAATTAAAAAGATTGTGACATGCGCTCGAACATAAAAAATCGTGTATTGTCCATGTTATTGATGTATATACATACAGGACAAAGAAACGATGAGAGAGTTCGTATGCTCGTCTTACAAACAACAACGAGCGGGCAACGTTTGGAGGGTCGTTTGCCACTGTCAGAAGCAGCAGGGAGACCCTCGCAGTGATGGCCATCGTTTATATATCCTCCTGCGGTGGGTGATTGCTCCCTCTCCCAGATGACGCGACACAAATGACCTCTCCTCCCCCCCCCTTTTTTTTTCTTATATTTTTTGTTTTACCTTTCTTTGAGACGGGTTTGTTGTACGAAACAGCAACAACGCGTCTTATCTTGCATTAACGCAAAAAAAAAACATATATATATATGTTATTATTTTCGTTTAAATCCACACTGGAACACCGTTAATTTTCTTAATTCTGCTATGTCTTTGAAATATTTAGCCCAAATTTACAAAAAGTAATATTTTTTATTGTATTTAAAACGTGCCAGATACGTCTAATTATTTCTAGCCTGTATATAGTTCATACGACTGCTTCAGAAAGTAATTGTATTTACATATACTCTTACCTTCGTGCAAGGCGTAATACGTCATATAGACCTTTCGCTGAATTACCCAAGCATCTAAACAGAATGTTGGGATCGATAGGTATACAGGCGCTGCACGTGCTCGCCTTCGCCATACAGGAAAAGATTCTGAAGTAAATAACCAAAATAAAACATCCGTGCAACCCATCGTGTGAAGTGCCTTTTTTTTTGTTTCTAGGTTTTTGCTTTCGAACAGTTAGAGCGTGAAGACGCCAGCATACGCAGCGATTGTACCTACGTTCCCAGCGGTCTTTTCGATGCTTGGATAATTCGGTAAAAGGTCTATTTTCGTTTCGCTCACTGCGGGATTGTCGCGTGTTTAGAAAGTCTACAGATCCTCCTACGCATAGCGGCAGCGGTGGCGCGATAAAACTGGCTGTGAGATCGCTCTATTCGTTCTATACTCAACTTTCTGTGGCATTCCAAAAGACCAGTGGAGGCGTGCGTGCGCAGCTTTGACTTTATTGCCACAGAACGCGTTTCTCACGTCACGCCGTTGTGGTGGCGCAGCTTTTGACACTGCGCATGCGCGGCCACGTCACCTCGGACGAATCTGGATGAATGGATGGATGTGAATGGCTATACCCTTTGTAACGGGCGGTAGCTTGCGCCACCTAGCCATCTGCTTCCTGCGCGCGCGCAGTTGCCATTGCCAACAACCGAAAGAAATTGATTAACCCTCCCCCCCAAAAAAAAATAAAAAAATAAAATATGGAGTTGTTTCAGACAGGATGACAGAATGTATTTGCTGACACGTCTCACGCATGTTCCAAGATTGTTCTGCTTCGTGCATTAGTGTGTGCTTCGAACTTATCTGAAGACAGTGTGAACTTTTGTATGACGTCCAGGTGTGCTCATCCAGGTGTGTTTTATATGATGATCATTTACGGGCAAACTGGATGGATGGATGGACTGAATACGGCTGAAGCCCTTTGGATCGGGCGGTAGCTTACGCCACCTAGCCAATTTGTCTAACTCCAGCCAGACGGACGGCACCTAGCGGGAAAACCGGGAACCAGCTGCAGCAGGTAGCTTCGCGCCTCTCCGCGTCTCTGGCGGCTTTCGCGGACACGCGTGTGATCGGCGCGGTGGCCAACGATGGAAATTCACAAAAGTCCGAATATTTCTTAAGTTTGCCTGAGCGTTCATTAGTGTGGTGAAGCCTGAGTAGATTGTTTCCTTCCATCACGTGTTTGAAAGCCCGTTTACTCCACAACACACGGTCGCATATTTTCGATTTCTTGGAAAGGGAGGAATCACGAAAAAATGTTTTGAGTTCTCGTCTGTCTCGAATCACATTCAAAGTGACGACAACTTGCTAACTGATAAGCGGTTTGTTTATATTGATGTAGAACAGCGGACCGAGGGCGACAGACTTTGCGTTTCACTGGACGGAGCAGCAGTGTTGCAGTCAAGTGAAAGCAAAGGTTCGATAGCTGCTTTTTCTGAGTTTAGTTGTGATAGATTAGCCAGAATATTCAGTCACCCACGCCGGTCGATGCGTTGGCTATTCCTGCTTCTCGCCAAAAAAGCCCCTCGAGCCCACCAAAGAAGTTGGACCGATTTCGCAAATATCTAATTTCGCCAAAAAATAAATAAAATAAAACTAGATTGTTGCATACGATTAATGAGGGCAATTGTCTGCTTTCAAAAAGTGGAAGACACCTCACGCAAAGTTAGAAGCTGTCACGACATTACGATTTCTCGCGCCTCCAAAATGTATACGATGCCCCCGTGGCATGCTCCAAAAATATACGTCTACACTTTTTTTTATTTTTTTGGTTAGGAAAATTATTTGCCCATAATTTACTCAATGTTTCCCGTTCAGGGTTCGAAGTCGAGTTCGATGCAGAGGAGGTCTGCGTGAATCTCCGATAGAGACTGTCTCTGCAGTTTGTCCGCGTTCGTCTCCGTGCTGCCGGCTAGAACCATTTGGCATCTCACTTTCGGTAAAATACTTTTATTCTGCAGTACACCTAATAGCTAGGCAACTAGGCTCAAATTTCAACCCGAAGAATATACTAATATCTGCTTCAGTGGGACCTAATATACGTGATCATACATAACCAGCATATTCGTCAAAATGACTCCGCGATTGCTACTAAAACTGAATTGAAATACGATTATCAGCTGCATAGTGGGGCGCCAGGGTTAACATGCTCTTTGGCTCAAGAAGCACTCGCTTAATTTTCGTAATTTTCGTGCAGCCTAGCGTTGTTGTCTGAGCTGACAACTGAAGCTGTTTTGTTTTTTTAATTCGGATACGCACGAACGCTCGATTTCGCGGACAGATAAATCTCATGGTCGAGGTAAGCGAGTAAGCCGAAAATTACGCTCGGTGGCACAATTCTGCAGCCATCGTCGCCGTCGCTAGAAGATCAAAGTTTGAGTTAGAGCTAATTACCGCCGCTACGGAGCCCATACAGTTTCAGTTTCAACCGAAATTTCCGTAAACAAAAGTATGATATGAAGAAAATTCTTAGCACCGGGAAAACAAAACATATGCTCTGCAGTTCAGGTGCACCGGCTACACTTAACCGTCGCACTTCAAACACCTAGAAAATGGGGCATCAAACCAAGAAAATCTGCTACATTGAATGCGCCTCCCGTTCAGCCGGCCCGGCCGACCCGACGCCTTCCTGTTTCCAGCCGCCACGTTTGTTCGGAGGTGGCGCCCCCTATAGGATCGCTGGAGTCGCAAATACGTCGTGGTGCTGGAGGCATGGTCACCAGAAAGAGACGTCTCGCCGTTTTCACTCTGCCAGTGACTGTAGGCACACGCGCATGTGCCCGTGTCTGCGCTGTAAACATTTATGAGAAGGAGTATAATGCAAAGCAGTGGTGTAGGCAGTCTGTGTGTGTATGTGTGGGGGGGGGGGTCAAGCACTTCACGACGCAATGCGCGATTGCTCGATCGAGACACACGTTGAACGCGGGCCCCAGCAATCGGCTGGGGCCTCGCATCAGAAACGCAGTCACAAAGTTGAGAACGAAACCACATGGGTTTCGTTCTCAACTCAGCCGCTAGGTGCGCGACGGTTGGACCTTCTACAACAACATTCCTGTCTCACGGAGATCTCAAAGACCTTCGAAAGCTAACGACATTCGTGCGTTTTAAGTGTTTTCTTTTCTTTTTTACACTGCGCCGTGCTACGGCTCAAAAGGGAACTCATGAGATTCACGTCCAACGGGGATCGTGGAAGGCCTTTTAATCTAGGAAAAGTGGCGCGTCTGGTCTTAAGCAAAGCATTTAAAAAAATCAATCGCTGCAAACTACAAAAAAAAAAAAAAAAAAAACTTGGTGGGGAAAAGAAAGATTTTTCTGCGCTGCATTGAGACGAATACTGCTCGTGACGTCACGGGTAAGAATCATAAAAGGGTGCCACCTAAACATCTCGTCGCCACACAAACCCGCTGGCGGTCCCCAAGGAGTCGATTATCTCACTTCCCATACCGGTTCTCACTCGGACCGCGATGTCATTCCGACGAAATAAATAGCGGTTGCAGTCGCGTCCCACTCAAACAATAGAAGCCGTTTGTTTGGCTTCAGTCTTTCACAGCGTATAGCTTCTCATTTCATACAATATTTGTGAACTGCCGTCGTACAAAATCCATCGTGCAATCACGTTAAGGTGTCTCCGGTTACTCCAATAACATATACGGTCCGTATATGTTTCTCACGTTTGGGTGCGTTAAATCGGGACGTTTGTTAGCTCGTATATACGCTGCAGGTCGAGAGCACCCCGCGGGCAAGCGCGCTCAGTGCATGTACTCGAAGTGACGACACGAGCCCCAACTACAGTCGCCGGCAGGGCTAGAACGGCAGGGAGGTCTTTCCGCTGCCCCTCCTCCAGCGCCACCTTCCTTCCTTCCTTCGATGGTGCTTCGGCGTCTCGTGAGCTTCGAGCGTGCACGCACAGCCAAAGCACAACGGAAGGCGACGCGCGCGCGGTGGAGGCCGGGCCTCCGAAAGAGACGCCCTCCCGTCCTCATCCTGCCATTTACTTTTGCGATCGAGCGCTATAGCTGCGTGTTGTGGTTTTTATGCGTGTGCGCGCATGCGCGTGCGTTGTGTGTATGTGTGTGTGTGTTTGTGTGTGTGTGTGTGAAAGCACGGTGGAAGCTTGGAGTCGTCGCGTCCCAGCACCGTCGAAGTCGACGGTCTGAAATTGCTCTTATTTTCCATTAATGAAAGTGGAAGGAATCGTACCCATCGAGGCGGCATAGTTAGCGTTTGATTGACCAATCGCGGAAGGCCGTAATTACGGCGACGGTTTTGGCCGCGTACGTCACCGGTGGAAACGCAAAAACTCTTTCACGCGATCAACGAAAAGTCCCTAATATCGCGCGACGTGTGGTCCACGAGAGCATAGACCTTTTTTCGTTTACTCTCGTCCCAGCCACCTTGTATAGGCATATCTGGTACGGTCGATGAAAAAATAATAAAACATTTCAACCTACAAATAGTAAACGAAATAGAGGGGAGGCAAAACGAGAATGGTTGACGGTTACGCTTACATCTTAGATGTAGTCTATTGGCGTGGCGACGGCAAAACACTGTTTTCACCCATATACTGGAAGCGACGATTTTTCAAGATGGCGGCGCCCTTGGGAGAAGGGTCTTACGTTCTATGGTCGCGGCTTTGCCGTATCCATAGCATTGCCTCGGAATGCCAATTACCCTAGGGAGACAATACGATACGAGTATGGGGGAGGAAAAAAAAAAGACACCCTCTTCCTCTTCCTATCGATCACGGTGTTAGCTCGCCCATCTGATCCATCTTGGGGGGTCGACAGCGCGCGCACATTCCCGCGTGTAATGCCTCGGCCGAACACTTCAACGCAGCCTCCCAGAACGCGGCCGCAAACTGGCGTCAACAAGCAACGTCGACTCGTTTTATGTGCGAAAATTAAGTAAAAAAAGAAAGAAACAACAACAACAACGTAAGCGAAGTGACCTGTTGGTTGTTTGTCTCCGAGTAAACAGAAGTCCGTAAACCGAAAGCAACAGAAAAGACCGAGACTCGGGCCTCGTCACACTGGAACGACAGACCACCAACAGGGTTCGGAGACGGGTCGAATACAACGAATGTAAGAATACAAAGGCTTCGATGAACGTATGAATGCAATGGATAGGCTGCATGCTAACAATCGGGCTGTTACGCTATCAACAAAGAGGTTACAACGAACACGCTACAGCGAATGTACGAATGTGCTATACAACGAATACGCGAATACACATCAACTAATGTACGGGGTAAAACCGAATACGCTGCAACTAATGAACGAATAAAACGAATACGCAACAAATAATGCACGAATAAAGCGGATACGCCGTAACTAATGGACGAATAAAATCTGTATAGCGCTACAACTAATGCACGAATACAATGAACACGCTACAGTGAACGTGTGAATGCACCGAATACGCTGCTCACTAAGAAATCTGTAGCGTCTGCCTTTTCGCAAAGCACTTGAGAGAGACAATCAGTGCGTTTTACGGCGGGCACTAGGCGAAACAGAGGGGCTGATCATATGTTCACACCAAAAAGAACAATTTGCTCTTTGGCTCTAGGCATGGTCAAACATCACGCTCAGTGCCACAACCCAAACAATGCTTCTTTTTTTTTCAGGTTTAAACACGTGCTTTGCGAGAGATTTGCTCCAGATTTCTTAGAGCGCATACAACGAATGTGCAAATACAACGAATACGCGAGTACAGCGAATACGCGCTATACAACGAACTTACTAATGCAACGAAAACCCTCGATTACGAAGAAGCGACCACCGAGGAACGTATGCATATAAACAGAGAAGCGGTATACAGTGCCGGCGACTGTTCGGGTCGAGGTGCCCGCAATCTGACGGAGGCTTATTGCGGAGAATTCGCCGTGTAACCGAGCTTTCGGTTGCACGTCAAAAGATCCTCGGGGTCCAAATTAATCCTCAGTCTTCCGCTGGGGCGTGCCAGATGCCCGTCGTTGGTTTGGCACGTAAAACCCCCAAATTCGACTTTTGACTGTTCGGGTAACCAGAACGTTGATCCAGTATGTGTTTGTGTGTGTGTTGTCTTTTTCGGTAGATAAAATAAATATAGATAAAAAATAATCGGTGTTGATATTCGCGAGTGGGACTTTGCCCAAAACACCCCATGATCAGATTCAAGCAACGCGATCAATCTTCCGCGGTAATATCGCTAAAATCAAAGTAAAAAAGTAAAAAAAGCGGACATTGACGATAAGGCATTGTATTAGCCGCGATCGTCACACTGCTAATGTACATCATAAACAAAAATCAGTCTGTAGATAGTAGAGAGATTTCGGGAACCGTTTTGCACATCCCGATACGGTATACGATGGTCCTCAGCGGTACCAACTGCGCATGTGCGCAGTCTTCTGCGGTAGCCCATGCACAGTTCGTATACCGGAAGCCCCATCGTATACCGTATCGGATGTGCAAAAAACGGTTTCCTAAAACTCTCTATACCCTCTGAGGCGTGTTTCTTCCTCGTATGACGTCACCCACCCTTTGGTCCCACACACAAAAAAAGCACTGGCTGCGGACACGTTTGAAAAACACCGACAGATGTATGAAGCAAAGATACTTGATGAGTCATGTCTGCAGACAATTTTGTCATCGTGTCTTTGTATGGCGTACGAGCAGTGTGTGTCAGCGCGGCTGTTATCGAACGTCCACTACTGTCGAGACCGGTTATAACGAAGTCGGTTATAACGAAATAGCGGATATGACGAACTGTTTTCCGATTCCCGTTGACTTCAAATCAAATCAAGTAGTTTATTTTCCCATTTACAAAAACTTAGTTGTAACCGGTCTTGACAGTAATAACAACGTTGTTCAAGCGCGTGTCCAAATCAAAGTTTTTCCTTCTCGGCCGTCTCACAATCAATGAGCCGCGCCCTTGAACCCGCAAAGGTCATAAAAGTCTGTCGCGTAATCATTCTATGGAGGAAGCCCACCCCTGCACTGTCCGCGTCGCCCTGAAAAGGGGGAAGGGGAGGGGGGGCTTGGCTTCGTTTAGTAGTCCTCCAGAGAATCGAAAAGAAAAAACGAACACAAAAAACGTCGGTCATAAACGGGAATAGCCACGGCCACCAACAAAAGCGAGAAGCATCTTTGTCGGCTAAAAAGAGACGCCAACCGACAAAAGACTCAAATATGCCGCCCAACGTTTTTTTCTTCTTCTTCTACTTCGACTAAAACGAGTTTTCCCCAATTCCCAAACTGCCCCTCCTTGTTCTCGTGCATGCAAAAAAAAAAAAAAAGGCAAAACGATACAAGAAGTTATTAGGACGAAGACAGTCAGAGTGCACAAGAGACTCGCAGCTTGCCCCTCGGAGAGCCCGCGATAGCCCTTAGACAACTTCCCAAACTGAACAAAGATGGGGAAGAATTCCGACTCCTAACTCCCCCGCCCCCCTCCCAAAAAAAAAAAAAGAACCAACCACAACAACAACCATATAAAAGTACAATATCAGAAGAAGCCCAGATCCAAGCGACCGACAAAAACCACTTCGTTCCCGCGTCTCTGGTCCAAGATTTTCAAGGCGCCACGGCTGGCTTCCCCAAAAACCGCAACGATCTCCAAACTCCCCCCTCCCTAAAACTCGCTTCGCTCACGACAACGAGCAGAAAGGTCCTCGGGGTGTCTCCACAACGACCTGCCTCATCAGCGGCACCCTTTGCGAGCACGGGGCCCAATTAGTGCGTGCAAGGACACCCCCAAGCAGCCCGCGGGGGCGCCGACCGACCGACGACCCCCCCCCCCCCCTCTCGTCGCGTCGCATCGGCCAAAAGGCTGGCGGCAGCTAAAGTAACTTTAGCGGCGTTGATGCCTCCATCGCTTACCCTGCCTAACTGGCGACTGTGTCCACCACTGCCCGAGCTCATTCTCCCATGGCTGTACAAGGCGGTATGCCGTCCGTGCACTTCGTGAAGAGAGAGATCGTCGCATTTCCCTGCTGCTGCATGCTACTGATGATCCTGTCTCTTTGAAGACAGGCGGAGTCGTTTCTATACTAAAGTTCCCCTTTCTCGTGTCACCCTCTCCGCCTTTTGTTGTTGTGGGGTTTGGCGAGAGATCGTTGCTCTTTCGTCGAGTTTGTCTGGCTGGGCCGTTACTCGGAAGGAAGTGCCAACTGGAAAGCGAAGGTGCCCCTCTCGTCCAATGAACTCTCGCTGACACTTGCGTCACGTGAACGCGCACAGAGAGGAGTCACGTGGTGCGAGAGGAGACAGCTGATTGGACCAGCACGCACGTTGAGCTTTGGCTGGGCTCTTAGCGTATAAGGTACGCGGCACGAAACGAAGTTAAAACAATTTTGGCGTTTTGCGCGTTTTTTCTTTTTCTTCTTTCTTTTACCATACAATAGTCTAAATTATTACAACACATATCGACTTCGCCGATGTGTGTTGCGTTCTCAAAATCAAACCATTTCTTTTTCTCTGTGAAAGCGCCCAGCCTAAATAAAGGACAAGCTGACAATATCTCGTTTCTAACTGCTGGTGACGTGATTGCTGCATAGACACAAGACCTCAAAGCAGTGCGTGTAATGTTTTAGTGTGCCGAACGTGAAAACAATGATTTTTTTTTTCTGCGCAAACTGCATCCAACCAATACTCCTTTAATTCAATGTTTAATTTGTTTTCAACGGCAGTCATATGATAACAAGCATGATACTCGCGCAATATATATATATTTCCTCGCCGCCGTCCACTTTGATATCGGGTATCTTTTTTATATGAAAATTGATTTCATATACATTACCACTCTACAACTGAAAAATTAAATCTCTTCTAAAGAAAAAAAGGAAAGGTGCACCTGGGAGCAACCCAGTTTTGTAACTTTTATCGCTTGTATCTGACACACGCATCGTGAGATGCGTGTGTCAGATTCAACCGATTTACGTGATTGTCTCCGTATTTTGATTGCGCACCCGCTTAGGATTTTACGGTAGTGGGTATTAATTGGTGTATCGGTAGTTTCCTCACATTTGTTTTTCTTCTAAACTTCCGTCGTAAGGTCGATGCACAAGGTTAATGATCTAAAATCTTTAGATAGTACTGCGGTGTGGCTGCCAGTGTAACAGCTCATCGAAGTTGTGAAGCAGGGATCTTTACAAGATGTACCGCAGCCTCTGAAGTTCCCCACTGTTCAACACTTGGTCCCCTATTATTTCACGTTACTTCGTCCCTATTGCGCTTAACGGGCGTGTTGGTGAACGTAGTTAATGTCTCATATCGTGTGCTTGTGATCGTAGCATAAATTACGAGAAACTTCTGAAGTTACCCGTGTTTTGAGGATATCACTAACTTCTTTAAAGGCGGATCGGTGGCCGAGTGGGCTAGCGCACACCAGCTCGGAGCACGTGGAGCGAAAGCTCGCGCTGCAGGAACCCAGGGATCCTGGGTTCAATCCCCCACCCCTCCCCGTTTCGATCTGGGTGAGCGCCGTATACCGGCGTGCGGTCGTGTAACACTACTGCGTGGTGCACGTTAAAGACCCCAGGTTAGCGGTTGTACCGCACTGGCTAAATTGCTCATCTACACCTGAGACACCAGACGCCCACTGAGGCAGATTAACTTCCGGCTGTATAAACATACACACAACAATTTGCTTAGTGCTTCTTTAATTAACTCGAATACTGAATTTTGTTCTGTCGCCTGGAATCTCTATAGGAATAACTAACCAAACGAAAATATAAGGTGCTGTTTATTCATATACGTATATGTTTTTAATGTTTACGATAAGTTTTTACTGCTGTATACTGATGCCATCTATTGCATTCCGGATTGCTTGCGTTGAGATCAAACAACATTTTCGATGTTAATGAGTATAGAACTTATAAATTATAAGTTATAACCCTGTGTCTAGTCTGGAATGTGCAGAATTACTTCATCTGGTTCTGGTGTATTTAATAGTCTTTATTTTGTTAATAGACTATCGACTAATGATGTAAATCTGGACCAATACAATGACTTGGCTGTTCTTGGGCACATAAAAAAAACCTAAACTAATTACGAACGCGGTCAAGCGATGGCTGACAATGACAAAATCAGAGCTCATGATCACAAACACGACTAAAACGGCGGAAACGAAAAGTACAAAAGTCGTGCATCGTTGCAGAACAACTATAGCGGATTATACTAAGCGAATGTAAACAACGTTGTAAACGTCTACGTTCAGCGTCATTTCAGACAAAGTTGCTGAGACAAGGGCGAATTACTTTCAAAGCATTTATGGCACACAAATGGAGATAAGCGTGGACGGAAGAAGTTCGCATCAGGCGAGAAATCATAACCCCCACAACTCGTGAACACGACCCGAAGTGGATGGGTTTTGCTAATTAACATCGGACGCAGTTAAGGCTCACTGCATGGATACTCGTAGCAGACAGACAGCTGAAAGATCTTGTGTGACCACTGACCGCTCGGATGATGATCGTGTGCACGACAAGAACAGACGATGCCCAAATTTGTATATAGTATAGTCCATAAACGCGGAGGCTATAGCAGACAAGCAAATCTTGCAGGAGCACATAGCTAACGTTACTAACATCTTGCGCCTCAATAGCTAACATTAATGATATTGTTTTGTTTGAGAGGGTTCTAACTAACATGTGCACATTGTAATTATTATTTTGATGTCCACTCCCCTCTTCGATGCATTATCTTGAGGGTATTTGAAATAAATAAATAAATAAATAGCAGACGGTGCCGAATAGACAGCGAGCTTCGGCGATTGTGTTCAATTTATAGATCACAAACGGAACTCAAATCAAATAGCAGTCATTGGAAGAGTATACAGACGAAGTTGCAGCCAATCCCGTACCAGTTCAGGGTTCATAGAATAAATAATATTCTGACATAAGTTGTCGCTGTGCTCATAGCAGATGAACAGCGAGCCTTGTCGATTATGTTCAGGTCTATAGACCACTAACGGAACTCAAATCAAGTAGCAGCCATTGGAAGAGTGCAAACTTGCGACCAATCCCAGACCGGTTCAGAGTTCATAAAATGAGTAATATCCTGACATAAGTTGTCACTTATAGCTCAGAGCGGATGAACAGCGAGCCTTGCCGATGATGTTCAAGTCTATAGACTACAAACGGAACTAATAGCAGGAGGACGCACACACTGGGCCGCTAATTAAGACATACCGGGTGCATACGAACTTGCAGCCAATCTCGAACAAATTCAGTGTTAATAAAATTAAAATTAAAATATCCGATCTCGCAGCTCATATAAGGTGAACAGACTTGCAGACGATGTCGACGAATTTGTAGACAGCAAACGTAACTCCAGAGGGATTCGGACATCCGTGCGTTTATAGGGCAGAAGGAATGCATATCGACTTCAGCCAATCTGGGACGAATTCAAAGTTGGATAGGATATAAATGCCGTAACGCAGACGAACTTGTAGCTCATAGCAGATGAACAGAGTCTTGCAGACGATGTCGGCGTTAGTAGACCACGGGCGAAATTAATATCGGATAAGCTTGGACATAGGTCAACTAAATAAAATAAAAAATGCAGTTGTATATAGAGTGAGAAATACATTAGAAGTTAGTACAGTAGAACTTGTAGCTCTTAGCAGACGAACCGGATCTCATAAATGATGCGAAGTCTGTAGACCACAAACGGAGCTCATAACAGATACGCTGGGACACTGGTCCTCTAAACAAGTCAAAAGGATTGCAGACAAACTTGCAGACAATCTCGGTTGAATTCCAAGTTCTTCAATAGATCAATGCATTAGTTCAGTAGAGCTTGCAGCTTACAGCAGGTGAACAGAATCTCGTGGTCGATGTCGCACACAAACGGAACTCATAACATATGTACCGAAGCATTGGTCCCCTAAACAAGGCATAAAGAACGCAGTCGAACTTGTAGCCAATCTCGAACGAACTGAGAGTTCACAAAATTACAAATACCTTGCCACAGGTGAACTTGTAGCTCATCGCAGAGACGCACGGAGTCTTGCAGACGATCTCGACGACACAGCACCCAATCGGAGCACGAAGCAGACGAATTAAAAACAGACGCGCACAACCGAAGCCCGCAACCGATCACAACGCATTGCAGAACTCAAGCAAGAGCTCCGTGATGGCTCCTCCGATCCTCAACTGGGACCACAACCGCCAGGACAAGTCGGGACGGCCGGCGCGAAGCCCGGCTACGACGGATCGATGGCAGCCAACAACAAAAAAAGAAAATCCTCCGGTGTCCCGCGGACACTACCAGGCCATCCACACCAGCACTTGGGCCTAACTCCGGTGACTACGGGGTCCAACTACACCGTCAGCGACGACAAAGCAAAAGAAAAGGCCGTCCGCAACTTACCTGGGCGAACTTGAGTGCCATGGGGCCCACTAAACCCGACGGTGTGTCCATGCGGCGCTGTCCTCGGCGTCCCGCGCGGCAGCGCAGAGTGCGGCCGCGTTCGAAACGCAGGGGCGGAGCGTAACCGGTTTGTCCCGCCCCAAAGTGCCACCCTGCAAACTGATTGGTCGGTTCCCTCCGCGCGCGCGCGCAGGCACACCCCGTGGCACGCGCACCATAGTAGCGCACTCTTTCTTTCTTTCTTGTTTTGTGTGTATCCCTCCGCTCCAGATGACCCGAAGAGAGCAGCTCGTTTCGCGGTGGCGGAGGCCGGGCAGTGGAGCCATTGATTTGGGCCCCGGCCGGCCTCCCCATTAACTCCACAATTAGCGGCGACCCGCGGTCGTCTCCGCACCGGACGATGGGCCCGCGGTCGGGGAGGACCCGAGCCAGCGGCCGGAGCGGAGGCTCCGTCCGCTGCGTGACCGTCGCGCGGGGTTCCGGAGCTCGAGTCCACGGGTCGGGTCTTGGCCGCGGATTCGGAAACGCTTGTGGGGGAAGTCAACCGACCGATTTCGGCACTATGGGTGGTGCGTTTTCATTGACGTCACATCGCCTCGTTTACAGAGAGAGAGAGAGAGAGAGAGAGAGAGAGACAAAGGGGGGGGGGAGGGGGGTTTAGTACAACTTTATTTTCCATTCCAAAACATAAATGCGGAAGCAAGAAAAAAAAGATACCTTGCTTAACCAGCCAATTTCGGCACTGTGATTGGTGCGTTTTAAGGGAGATCACATCGCTTTGTTTACAGAGAGAGAGCGAGTACAGGGGGGCAAGGGGGCCGGGGGGTGGGGGGGGGGGGGGGTTAGAACAACTTTCTTTCCCATTCCGCTACATGAATGAGGAAGTAAGGGGAAAAGAAGCTGTATACCAGCAGCTTGATGAAGGACCCTGCTGCCTTGTAGTTTCATATAACACATACAACATAAAATCACACACAGCGACAGCATATAGGAACTCCACAGAGCACGTCATATATAGAAAATAAACTGATTTTTGCTAATTCATTCATTCGCTTTTTAGTTAACTCGTTACGCAAACCTTTCATGGTGACGGAAAAGATGTCGATGTTATTGTTTAGGGAAGCATTCAGCGGGGCTCAGGGATTTGAGCCCAGAGTTCGGGTCCGGGGTACGCATTCGGAAAAGCTTTTGAAGAAGTCAAAAGCAGTTCCATTTCGTCAGCATGATTGGCGCGCCTTCATGAACGCCACATCAGCTGGTTTACGGGGTCGAGAGAGAGAGAGAGAAAAAAAGGAGGGGGGGGCGAGTTTTAGGTAAACACATTTTAGCGATTCACGCTCTGGTCTTCAGCCGCGGCTCTCAGATTTTGCTTACTCGACAAGCCCAAGAAAATATGAGCAGGCTAAAGGCTAGCGTGTCGATTACTGAGACGGGTTTGCTTAAGCCTCGTGCCGCACCATCCTCCATCTCGCCCCCTCCGTAAACGATGCGATGTGATGGATTCATGAAAACGGACAAGTCAGTACAAGTAAGTACAGAACAAGCGGGTTGGTAGGGATAATTAAACTTGAGGAAGAAAACAAGAAGGGACGGACAAGTCAGAATGCCGAAATTGGACTGCCACCTGAATTGCTCCGCAAGCTTGTTCGAATACGCGTCCGGGGCGCTCCGGGGCGCTCCGGGGCGCTCCGATGTGCTCCGGGGTCGGTGTCGCAAGCGTCGTAGTCAGCTACTTCAAATCTATTCCCTGCGTGTGCATTGTTAAGAGGTTGCAAAACAGGAAGAAAAGCATCGACACAGAGAGTATATCGATGAAGTTATTTTTATTTTTCTCTCAGGGCCCGAACGCGTTACAGAGAGAAGTGGGGTATCGTAACAATGCATGTTTAGTCCCTCACAGCTTGAAGAAACGCTTCTGTCTGAGAATACCGAGAAGCCTAAAACGTAAAAACAAGAAACAATACAATCAAATCATTATAGCGAAGTTGAGAAGTCTCCTTTGGGAGACATGTAAAAGGTGACTTTATGTAGTGTACGTATCGTATAGGTATCTCCTCTCCCTTATGTATAATACCCTTTGGGGGCCTTCAAGGAAAACAAATGACGATAATGATGATGATGACTTGTAACGGTTCCTCGGAAAACGTAAACAAAAACCGGGTGTCCGCGAAAACAGTGTGCAGTGTTTGTTGTTTTTGTTGCTGTTGTTTTCACTGGAAAAACAAACTACGCATTAGACCAGTCGGTCAGCCTTTGTCCAGATGTAGTGCTAACGGTCCGGACCATGATGCCAAAGTTACAGAGCTTGCCGTTATCTGGTTCAGATGTTATAACCTATTTTTGGAAATCTGTAATAAGAAAATAACGGCCGACAAAGCTTTCGAATACAGGGAGAGGTCCATATGGCGTCGGCTGGAACGAGCCCCATTTTTTTCATTGGAAATTTTATGTCTAGTTTTGAAATTGTATGTCACGCAGGAAGTGGATTATCGTGTTCGCGGTTCTTGCTTTTTGATTCGTTGTTCGGCTTTCTTATCTGTTAAGGCCACGATGTCATTGGCTGCTGTGCGATAGTCAGACGCGGGACCTCACCACACCCCGAGCACTTTAAGCTCTCAGTAACCACAGTACCGACATTCTTTTGAAGCGCCGACTGCGTCGCGGTGCGGGTTTTCGGAAGCCAATGGCAGAGCAACGTATCACACTAAACTAAATGCTACCTTATTACGTCATTTTTATGTTGGTTGTCGTTGCTTGAAGAGGGATGTATCGAGGGACTTTAAGCCGCGTGGTTAGACTGCTAATATTTCGTATATTACTATACTATATAAAAATATATATATATATAAAACAGTTTGTAGACATGCAGTGTGTGAGGCGTGCTTCTTTCTTGTGTAACTGTCCGGTAAAATTGGCCATGCAAAAGCTGTCTGAAGCATACACGTGTTTGAAGCAGACATGCTTGGAAAATGCTATGCGTGTCCGGATACAACTTTGTCATCGTGTCTGCGGCGACCACCGCGTCTTTTGCATGATGTATACGGGCAGTCTGACCGCGGTTTTATGCCTATAGCCCATCGTAATACCTCCGAGAAAAATTAAGTTGGCCACCGTGATGGGGCCGCCGACGCCCGAGAGAGACCGCTCCTGCAGACATTGACACAGTATACCTTTCGCCCTGACGGGAAGAAATGCCGAAATACGGGTCGGACTGACGTCACACAAGCAGCCATTGTGGTGGCCATGCCGCCATGCCGCTGAGTGCATATATACCTTCTGTAGCGCACATTGCGCACCACAGAATTTTTTTGTTTTGTTTTTCTCGGCAAGAATGAAGGCCGGTTCAAACGCTCGCGAGTGCTTACGACCGGAGCGGCTAGAAACCGGTTTTAAGCCTTTCGTGACGACTTGAGCCGTGATTGACACACTTGCGTCCAGTCCGATTGACTGCGAGGGTTGCTATGGCAACAGCCACGTCGGCTCCAACAAAACCGGTTTTCACCCCGTTTTGTCGGAGCCCACGCAGCTGTTGCCATAGCAATTCCCTCGCAGTCGGGGTCGGTCTCGACGCAAGTGTGTGAACCGGCCTTTGCAACCGGCTCCGCATCAGCGCAGTCGGCCGTCAGCCAGTCGTAACAAGCTCAAAAGCCGGTCGTGTCGAAGTCGGTCGCAGTCAAACGCAAGTGAGTAAACAGGACTTTAGCCTCTCCAGTCGTAGGCAGTCGCAAATGTCTAAACCAGCCACGAAAAAAATAAATCTAGCAGCAGGGTGCGATCACGTCAGGCGCAAGCCATGTACTGACTCGATTTCTGTAGAGTCGTGTTCAAGAAAAGCCGAAACGACCGAGCGACGACCGAAAGGCACCAGTCGCGTTGCTCCGACGAGAGAAGTTGAACATATGCAACGAGAGTACAGCTTGCGGACGAGAGCGCTGTAGCCAAGGAGACCTCCTTCAGTACACAGTCACAGTCAACATACAACAGAAAAAAGGTCATTAACCTAAATAAACAGCCATTAAAGAGAAGAAAAAAATCCGGATACGATGTATTTATAAATTTCAAAAATCCCCTTCAAAGTCAAACGCTGGTCAGCACGTTTGCAATCATGGCGTCCAGACCGGTGCCCCATGCATGAAAGCACACGCAGCACGCGCACGCGTGAAGGTCCATGGTTTTTGGCAGGCAGGAACGTGGCGGCGGCCAGGTGCCCTGTTGGCAATCGTTCATTGTAGGTATGTTCGATTCGGCCAGAAAGTTCTGAACTAGTTCAGTCCGAGTCCAGAGGAGTGCATGCAGGAGTCACGCAGCGACGGCGCAGAGCCATGGACAACAACCGCGTTAGGACATGGCGCTGTGATCGACTTCCGGAGCGGAAGCGCAGTGTGTCGTCTGCATCTGTTAGCTTTTGTTGCTCCGAGCCACGTCGTATGCTACACTCTATATTCTTCGTGGTACGATAGGATCGTCCGCGCACCGTTTCTTCATAAAAACGTTTTCAACACGAAATGCGATCCTCTCTGCATCCTTGACGGTCACCTTCCGCTTCCTATCGTTTCCATAAGCATTTGTGTCCTTCGACCGCGTACGCCACGATAGCATTTACATTCATTCGGAAATAGTAGATCAACTCCAAGTGTCTCGAGTTTAGCATTTTGATGGTAGGTTCGCGGTAGTATGATGATTTTGCGTCGGGAGCAGAGTGTCGAACCGGAACCGAACCGAACCGAAAACCGGAACAGAACCGTTATTTTTAGCCGAACCGGAACTGAACCGAACCGAAATCTTCGCCGCCATCTTGGAACTGAACCGGAACTGAACCGAAAAAATATAACGGTAACCGGTTCAAAACGGTTCACGGTAATTTTTTTATTACAAAATGAGTGTTGGAGAAGTAAAAATTGGCAGCTGCATTTCTATGTAGTGATCAAATTGTCATAAACCGAATTGCAATGTATAAGAAATTGTGGGTTTTCGTGGCGCTTTTGTATTGACACTACGATTAATCGTGTGCCACGTGACGTCATGGTTTCAAGACATGCTGTCAAATAATGTCACGTCACGTGGCCCCGTGGCGTAGATTACTCACCGCGTCGAAGTCGAGTTAAATTCAGAACGTCAATTTCCCGCTCTCTTCTCCAACGTTCCGTCTGCTTCTGCCTCCCCGGCCTTCTTTTCCCTCGCCCTACCTTCTTGAGTTGCAACGGAATATAGATGTATTAGCGTTGTTGACACCGTGACGTCACATGCCATCACTAAAGCCCATTTATACAGAAAAGTAGCGACATCCTTTGAAGAATGACGCCAGCTATCTTGGGCCAAACCAGGCGGCGCTACCGTCGACGCGCGGGTGTGAAAAAGCAAAACATAAAGATAAAAGGTGTGCGCGTCGGAGGAGGAGGGAGAAGGAATGCCTATGCTGTAGGAGTGCAGTGCATGCTATGAGCTCATGTCGCCAATCAAATAACACCGACTGCGCAACGTCACGGCTTTCATCGTCTTTCTTTGAGCACATCCTTCGAGGCTGGTAGACCGTGACAGTGCGCTTTAGCCTGTGTGTAATTATTTGCGTGTCTTTCAGCCTTTGACTGCGCTCTGACTCAAGTATAGGAAGGCCGCCTGCTATCTTGGGCCAAACCAGGCGGCGCTACAGTCGACGCGCGGGTGTAAAAAAGCAAAACATAAAGATAAAAGGTGTGCGCGTCAAAGGAGGAGGGAGAAGATGTCGCTACCTTTTTTATTCAGGGGCATTAGCCATCACGACTTTTCACCGCGAGTCATGCGACACCGTGACGTACTCGGCTGTCGTGAGCCTGAGCCGAGTGCTCGGGTTCTTGACAATCAGCATCGCCAAACATTCGTGTTGGCTCGTGTTCAATCGAAGATGAGAATAGCCGAACTCTAATAAAGCCTAAATCTCAACCCATGCTTTATTCTTTGCCAGCCCCAGCGCATGACTATGATGAACACTGGCGGCATACAATTAGCGTCAGATCACATTGCCGCCTGTTCTAATAGCGAGTTGAGGATGGGAAAGCTGTTTCTTTCCTTTATGTTTTCTGCGTCTGCCATTGAGCAGAGAGGAAAACTAATGGGTGTTTTTGCAAGCTATCAACGTCAGGGATTACCTCTTAGCGGTATTTACTGAAAGTGCAAAAATTGTTACATGAACTATTTTACATGTACACATCATTGAGGCACTCAAACATGTTTTCGTTGTTGCTGAACTGTCTGAGAAAGTTGTCCCCAAGAATAGAAGCATTGAAAAGACTGAATATGGCTTATTAATCTGACGATAAATAGAACTACAAGTGTGTACGGCAGGGATACCTGATAAGAAAGATTCTAGTGGCCGTTGACAGACAGCCGAAGTCGGCAGCCGCTCAAATTCTCGCAGTTTTGTTTAAACTTCACAATTTTTGGATGCAAAAATTTAAAGAAATGGAGAATTACTTCAAAACCAATGACAGTAATATAATTGTCGAATTGGCACCCCCAAACAAAGAAGGGAGTCCCCAGAAATAAAAAGTATTCTCTTGAGAAGCATCGTCAAATGAAAAAAAAGGGGGGGGGTTAAAAACTTTCTGTGTTGTAAAGGTTCATCTGCACCGCATCTTCGGCACAGAGCAGACAGCGTGATCCTGCAAAACTACTTCGTTTGCGAAATCACCCCTGCCAGAAAGCGCGTTTTCGGGGTGCCAGACGCTCGCGCCGTTCCTCACGACGCTGCACCAAGCAAGAATAATTTTTGTTTCTGAATACATGGGTTGCACAGAGCGCGAACCTTCTGCAGTGTGCATTTTGCACCTCGGGATTTATTTTCTCAGCAAAAAGAAATCTCTGACCACTCGCATATAGTGCGATGATGTCACGTGCAAACCCTGTTAAACAGTTCAGTTTTCTGTTAAAATGTGATGTTCTCAACACAATACTTCTTTTCACTTTAAGTGTGAGCATATCAGAAACCAAAAAAGCGAGCTCCGGGCTTTCAGCGTCCAAGCACGCGCGCTCCTGCAGTGCAAGTGGTCGGGACCAAAGGCTCGTGCTTGTAGCATAGTGAAGTGGAGATTTGGGCCAGTTGGTTCATTGCAAACAAAAAGCGCCGAAAAAATACAGGGACACAGACGAAGGGAAACAGGACAAGACGCACTCTCAACCGCAGTTTATTGAAACTTCACATGTTATATAGCCACCAAAACCCTGTTTACCCTATCTGCTCAGTCCGCGTTTCAAAAATTCATACACATTTGTAGATAATCTTTGAATCAAAGACTGAATCTTTGAACTCCATAGTTTTTGCCCAATTTTGCCTGTTTCTGGGGCTTATGGCCCCCAAAAGACGACGACGGAGCATGGGAACCCTCCCGGCACCGGAGCGAAGCATCTTCTGGTGGTTGGGACCAGAGCAGCAAGGCAGAGAACCGGAAAGAAGGCCTTGTCAAACGCAACCGCACCGACGGCCAAGCTAAGCCTAATGGCAGCAGCTGACGCGACCAATGCAGCGACAGGGGTGAATCCGCTCTATAGGTTGAGAAAAGGCTTTTCGCTGACGAAGACTGCACCCACCCTGGACCAGAAATCCCGGGAGGACGACCATAACACAAAAAGGGCTCCAAGCGACCCGACAACCAATGACGGCGAGCAACAGCAGGTGAAGGCGATCCCGACGTTCGGTGAGGCGATGAGAGCCGACGATCAACACATTCAACTTGATGCGTCGGTACACCCGACACTCCAAAATTCGGATTCTCCGAGCGCTGCCGATATGAATTGTCACCAAGCTTCGTGGAGCTCCCGTGACCCATCAGGTGATGACGAGATGGACCAAGCTGCCTGGTCAACCGTCGTCTCTAGAGGCGCCCGGAAGAAAGTGATAGCGCCGACCCCCATGAAGAAACAGCCGGGAGGTGATGGTGACAAACATGACACAGTCATTTTACGACCGCGTGAGCGAGTGCGTGTGACAGAGTTGTCGCCAAAAGATCTGAAGACTGCCCTAGCAAAGTCTATTGACAACCATTCCAAATACGAAAGGTGCTATCGAATTAGGATCCAGGAGGTCACTAATACCATTGCGGTGGACACCTTTTTGCCAGAGCTTGCGGAACACTTTTTAAAGCTGAAGACGATACGAACACCAGACAAGGAAATTTCAGTTTCCACATACCTCGCCCTGAATGGGAACCAGGTCAGAGGGGTAATCTACGGAATTGACCCCACCGACGACCCAGAAAACCTGCTACCGAACCTGGTCAGCACTACACACTGGATCCTGGAAGCAAGACCGATGGGCAAGAACAGTAAGACCGCCCTAATCACCTTCGAGGGTAAGAGAACCCCAAGATATGTCACATACTACGATTGCATGAGGCAAGTGTGTGCCTACAGACCCCGCGCGGTGGTGTGCACGCATTGTCATGCTATCGGACACAAAGCGGACATCTGCCCTAACGAAGAAGAGCAGAGATGCCCGGACTGCGGAAGGGAACACGTGCACGGAGAAGATGGCTGCATGGACACCTCCCCGCAATGTAAGAACTGCAAGGGGACCCACCTGGCCACGGATTCCTCCTGTCCCAAATGGAGGGAGGCCAACGAACAGCTTCGACAGAAGGGAAAACCGAGGGGGAAACCCACACGCAACAGACGTAGGTCACCTCGATCAAGATGGTCTTCAGACACTGGGCCGAGGGATGAAAGCGGGCAACGGGACTGTGCTGCGCAATTACCCAAGGGAGAAGAGATTCCCACGCCAACCGTGCCGCCAAAAACTGAGGGACACTTCCCAACGCTTCCAAAGACGGCGATAGCACCCGCAACAAGTACGATAGAAGAGAGAGAGGACGAAGATATTCCACGCATGGTTCAAGCCATGAAAGCAGCTCTCATGGGATCCAGGTCAAGAGTACCGACTCGAGAGCAGATGGAAACAACAACCCAACGACACTCCGAACAACTACAACACCAAGCCACATACACGGCGACAAACATGTCCCAGGCAAGCTCGGATAGAGACCAAGCATTGGTAACACGGGCGGAATTCAAGACCTCTATGGAGGTCTCAACCTATGGGCCTCCCGAATTGAAGCCCTGGAAAGATATAAGAATGAGGGCAAACCACCAGCATTGAGGGCAAAGCTCAATCTGGCGACGGCGACTGCGAAGAGGTACGCCAACCAACTTGCTAGGCAGCAATGGCAAGACCATTGTGACTCCTTCAACAGTAGGACGGGCCTTGACAAGATGTGGAGGACGTTCCAAGCTATGCAAGGCCGAAAAAGAGCAGGACTGCAGCACAAAACATCGCGCTGGCACTGCGAGTTTCAGAAGACCAAGTGGCAGCAGAAGCCGGACAACTCTTCTTCCCGCAACCCGCAACACCCGCCCCACAAGAGACTTACAAGCGTCAAGAGTATGCACCAGGGGATCCTGCCAGCGCCCCCTTTACTATGGGGGAGCTGATCTCGGCCCTAAGGCAATGCAAAACCAAGAGTACACCAGGCCCAGACGGCATTACCTATGCTCTCCTTAGGAACCTGCCAGACGAACATTCAGAGGAGCTCCTAACATGGATCAACCAAATCTGGACCACAGGGCAAGTTCCAGAAGAGTGGAAGACGTCCTGGGTCATCCCGATTCCTAAACCAGGCAAGCCCACAACGTCGCTTGCTAACATGAGACCCATTTCGCTCACCTCGAATTTATGCAAGCTCACAGAAAGAATGGCGTTATACAGAATTCAGCACATTCTAGAGAACAATGGCACATTCCACTACACGCAAACAGGCTTCCGAAGACACCTCGGGACTCAAGATAGTCTTTTGATGATCTACACAGATGTGCTGGAAACACCTTCCAAAGTTGATCCACGCATCGTTGTAGCAGTGGACGTCAAAAAAGCGTTTGACTCTGTACCACACAAGTCAATAATCGACAGCGCAGTCGCCCACGGTATCCAAGGAGCACCACTCAACTTCATCAAATCCTTCTTGGAGGGAAGGAAATTTACAGTCAAAGTGGGAAACACCGCAGGTCCCGAAACACCGAATGGGGTCGGAGTCCCTCAAGGCGCAGTCCTTTCACCTACGCTGTTCAACCTAGTCATGGCCGATCTCCCGCCTCGCCTGGCCCGGATCCAAGACCTCTGCTTCACCATCTATGCAGATGATATCACAATCTGGACCAAAGGCGGAGCGGTGGGAAGACAAGAAGGAATACTACAGGAGGCACTGGACACCATCATAGAGTTTCTGCATTCTGTCGGCATGTCTGCAGCACCAAATAAGACCTCATACATAGTGGTGGGCAACCGACGCATTCAATCTCAGACAGAAACACAGAACATACGCCTGACCATGAAGGGAGATGAGATACAGAGAGTTGAAAGTTTGAGGATTCTCGGACTATTCCTCGATCAAGACGGAAGGCCCCATACCTGGATGAAGAGGGTAACGAAAACCTGGAAGAGCACGCTGCACTTAATCAGAAGAGTGGCCACGAAGAAATGGGGAGCCACAGAAAGGGTAACACGTACCCTAGCCCTGGCGCTTCTGACTTCGAAAGCACTCTATGCCTACAATTATAATAGACTTACACAAACACAAGCCCTAAAACTTGAAAGGCTCAACAGGGAAGCTATGAGAGCAATTAGCGGACTTCCACGATTCGCAAAAATCGAAGACCTGCACATCCACTCTAAGCTCAATACTCTCAAGGAAAGGGCAGACGCACTCAAGGACGCGCAACTGGACCGACTCAAGACCACAGAAGCGGGAAGAGCCATATTGCGACATATTGGTTACGCAACGGATCACCTTCCGACACTCCCGAACCGAAGCCTCGAAGATACAACCATGCAGCTTACTACATTTGCCCCACTGGCTCGCAACATGGGGAAGGACCACGAAAAGCGGCGGTTCCAAAGAGTCATGGACCACATCGACTTTGTTCGAGAGTACAGCAGAGATTTCACCAACCTGTACGTATACACAGATGCTGCACTGCGAGGAGACGGACAAGGAGCCATTGGATGGTTCATGCTAAACTCCCAGATGACATGCAGCCAAGTACTTAAGGGTGAATGTAGCCTCAAGGAAGCCGAGCTACAAGCTATACTGGCAGGAGCCAAACAAGCGGCCACACACTGTAATAAGACAGAAGCCCTCTACAAACACGTGTGGGTATTCACTGATAGTAGGGAGGCACACACAGAATGCGACAAAGTTGACACCCATAGCAACACCGTCCGACAGCTGCGAGAATTAGGCCAAAAATTTGCAGATGAAGGACGCGTCCTTCGAATTGGATGGGTGCCGGGACACTCCGGCATATATGGCAACGAAGAGGCCGACAGTGCTGCCAGAACGGCGCTTGAAGCTGCGCCTGCGAGACCAGACCAGGAGCAACAGGAACAAAGTCAAGAAGGCGAAAATGATGTCCTCCCCTTCGATCCCGACGAGTTCCTGTCCCTGGGAAGGACGAGGAGGCGCAAGACACTGACAGATCTGGTTCCCCAAGATCCGGACGGCGAACTACCTGCCGAATACAGCCGGAGCGACCGCGTTATCCTGCGCCGGATCCGCACCAACACGGCAATAACGCCTGCCCTGCAGGCTAAGCTGGACAGAGCCAGGCGCGTCCGACACCCCGATGACCCCGGGCCGGTTATCGACGGTGACTGCACTCGATGCGGGAGCAAGAGTCCAGCAACTATAATGCATCTTCTATGGGAATGCAGAGCCACTGTGCGCTTAAGGCGGGCCACCATATACGACCTCCCCGCTTGTCATCGACCCAAAACTTTCGTGGAGTGGACGCGACCAGGGGGCGACATACAGCATAGGAAGATCGTGCTGGACTCTTTGCTTAAGTTCATTCGAGAAGCCAGTATCCGGCACTATTTTTAAACATTTCATCTTCATTGTATTCCCCATCTCTCACCCCTCATCTTCCCCACAAATGACGTAAGGTCAAGGTGGTGGAAAAATCATTAAAATACGTCTTAAAATCAAACAAAAATCGGAAATTAAACAACGCAATTAATTTTGGTACCTAAAAAAAGAAAAAGTGGAATCAACAAACGATAAAAAAGCTATATAGTTACTAGTTTCACTCCTGAAAAAGTGCCCATTGCCAAACGAACGCCGAAAATATATTCTCAGTTTAGCGGTTCAAACCGGTTCTGAACCGGTTCAAACCGGTTCGAACTGTTATTTTTCGCTCCCCGAACTGAACCGGAGCTGAACCAAAATCCGTGAGCCCGAACTGCAACTGAACCGATAAAAATTCTCGGTCTCGACACTCTGGTCGGGAGTTATCTGGCGGCATGCGGTCTTCGAAGGCGAAGGCCGAACGAGAGCTTCGCCTTGACCTAACATGAAATCGACCGACGCTTTGGCGTTAAGCTGAAGCGTTTATTTCTGACTCTCAAGAAAGATCCACGTGGATCTTTCTGTCGTGGATCCAACACGAGTATATATTTTCATCAATGAGAGGAAATGTAACTCCGTCTCGGCGTTAAACATCCGCAGACATTTTAGCAAGAGCTCCAAGAGTCGGTACTGCGAGCAGAAAGAGACGAAGAGTGGGCCGTCTGCCTCGTTGTCTGGCGGCTTTTTGTGCTTTTTTGCTTTATGATGCCAGGCGGACTTTCTCTCTGCCTGACTTGTTCTTCTCGTGCCTCGGCAACATTGGCAGCCAGTGTGTCTAATAAAATGTAGTTGCAAGTCAGCGCTCTGTCCGTGTCTTCCTTCATCCGGTCCGTCGTTTTTCGCACTGTTTTCATCTTCAGAGTATGTCGTATCACCAACTCGCCCAAGCTTCAACTTTAGCTGCTTTCGTTGCCTGCTTCTCCACGGACGCCGAACTGACTTCGGAACCGCTGCACGGTTTTGAGAAATGGATCTGAACCGGTTCAGAACATGGGATGAATCGAACGCACTGGTATACAGCCGCCTTCCAACTTTCGGTTGAATCGATGTGCCAGTTCTTGCACTGCTGAGTTATAGTGTAGCCAGTTCGGGCAAATCGAACAGGTCTAGTAGGTCACCACCAACAGCGCTGTACCTGAGTCTTCTGACGCGTATTCACCCTGTTCCAGCGATACCATTTGGGCGGCTTAGGCATTCATATTCTTGAACACCTTTTTATTTAAAAACAAAACAAAACAAAAAAGTTGCACCGAAACCTTACCTTTGTAGCGATAGCATTCATGAGAAACTTTTCGCGTAGTCTAGTATATGCGTATATGCATGCGTTCCCAATTCTGCGGCATCGCAGAAGAGCGCCTTCACGGCGCAGACGTTTTTCGTTGATACAAATGGCCCGGCTCGCTCAGTTCCTCGACCAACCTCGGTGAGCTGTCGACGGTGATGGATCAATCCATCTGTCACCCTCGAACCCTTGTGGAGCCAAGAAAAACAAAACAACAAAAACTAGCATAAATCAGTTCTCCCTAGCTCCGTGAACCCGGTGAGGGGAGCCCCGTGGTGGTATAATGCATCTAAACTGGCTGCCAGTGTCATCATATACAGAGGGCGCAAATGACGCGAGTTACTGAGGGTGCGGAAATAGGAGTCACTGAGTATACAGCAGAGTATGAGTGTGTGTTCCGCGGGGGCGTATGCGGAGGGTAGGGAGGTTGCTAAAACAGGAGGCTGTGGATTGGCGTCGCGTGCCGCCATATTTGACACCTGCAGAGCCCCAGTAATATACTACATCGGGCGTTTGGGGTAATTTAGAACTCTGTTTTTCTCGTTGCAAATATCCGAACGTTCAGCCTGGACACTGTCGCGGACAGGGTGCGCGGGTGCCTTCCTAGGTGCCCTAGTGCGTCCACAAGATGCGACCGTGTAATGTTAGTTTCGGCGTCGAAACGTAACGCGAGGGAGCATAAGAACAGAACGTTAAAGCGCCACGTCGTCGTTACCTACTTCTTTTGCCCCGTCTTTCAGCGCGCTCTAAGCATAAGAACGCGCAATCGAACACGACGTGAAAATATTCGATTTTGTCTTTTGCCCGAGTTCTTTGCTCGAGTTCTGCTCACAACTTGAGAGTATATACGGGCCAGCTAGTGGTTGGGTCAGATGCCATAGTTTCAGGAGTTGCTTGTGTATATACTTCATTTCAGTTAAATCCAAACGCAGCCGATGCTGCAGAACAGATGGGATCAATCAGAGAGCATCAAAGCGCACCATCGATTGTGTTAGTGATGCGTCAGTCGTGTCCTATCGTCGCTGTACCAACCATAAGCAGTGAAAACCTAGTGACTTATGCTTTTCGCGCTGCTCGATTTGTCCATATACTACCTCGCAGCGTCGGCTAGTGTTTGGACTTAAGCAGAAACGAAGGAGGTTCTGCAGTTACGAGCGAGTACCGAATAATTTTTTTAGGGACAAATATGCGGGTCAATGAAGTGTGTCTGCTATAACTGCTGAGGTAACCGGTTATAACGCAGCCGGTTATAACAAAATAGCGGCTACAGCGAAGGGATCACTATTTCCTCATTTCGGTTGTGACCTCAGTTACAACCCTAGTCGCTGTTATGTTCAGGCCAGCGAGTCAGTTGCAAGTGATTTCGATCTCCCGTTGACTTCGTTAGGTTGCAGGTTCCCGACAGTGCTCCCTAACGGGCTTCATTTTTCAAGAACATATACTTCCAAAATATCTTATAACACTTAAACCAGATAACGATAAGTTCTGTTAACATTGGCACCTATAGTTCCAACATGTCGTTACATTTGAGCGCAAATCCGAGCGTTTAGCAGTCGCGTAGTTTTTTTGTTTTGTATTTTTTGCGGGTGAGGTGTACCACGCCTTTTGTTTTATTTGGCGCGAGGAGGGTTCCATGTAGGATCGGAAGGTGCAGACCGCGCAGCAAAGAATTCAAGCACTGGTTTCTTCTAACCATAGCTTCTCGATCAGGGACACAACAGATTGAAGACACGTAGTCTCCCAGCAAGCGCACGGCTTTCGTCAACATTGCTACTGCAGCCCGAGCCTTTTCAAGGCATTACTAACCGCCAGCTATAGCTACAGCCTCGCGAGCGGCGCACTTCATCCCTTCTAGCAAGCCGGAATCATCAGAGAGTGCGCCTCTCGTGCAACTCTCCAGCAGAGACGGCGTAGCGTGGACCCAACTTCAGGGTCAAATCCGGTCGACGATCAAGGCGAAAGCCAGAGTCCTCAACAAAGGCGATGGCCGTCCGTTCTTTGTCACATAGCTCGACGCAGCTGCAGCATAGTTTCCTACGGTCATGTCAAGCAAATCAGCGACCGTCACGTGGTCGATCGGAGCATGTCTCAGTGTATCCACTTGCTCACCTTTGCTACCGTAAACTCTTCGTGACTGGGTCTCGCAGCCGAGCACTTCGAGGACTCAGCTTTCTCAGCTGCTTTCTTCTTAGCTAGGTGGCCGCATGTTCACTTTTGCGGTGCCGCTGCATGCGTCGTTCCAAGTCTGAACCATGATCTCCAGGAGTGAGCCTCGCCAGCAGCTTCTGGACTTGGCACACCGGACCGGTCGGAGGCGATGTCATAGATGAAGAACTGCATGTAGGCAGTATTTGCTCGGTCGCGCCCCATTGCAC
The DNA here is from genome assembly GCA_037355805.1 of Ixodes ricinus. Lineage (NCBI taxonomy): Eukaryota > Metazoa > Arthropoda > Arachnida > Ixodida > Ixodidae > Ixodes > Ixodes ricinus. Next base: position 194,483 of record JAZHYW010009489.1, read on the forward strand.
TTAGGATTCTCGTTCCAGAGCCCGAGGCATCATCACACGATGAACTGAAGTGCCGCGGGCTGCGACAGACAACTGGAAACGGGGGGGGGGGGGGCAACAGTTTGTCACAATGCGGTCATAGCCTCAACTGGCGCACATAAAGAACTTGGGTTGGCGTCAAAACGTAACGTTAAACACTTTGTAAGAAAAAAAAGAGAAAAAAAATGTGAGAGCACGGGTGGAGGGGGTGCAAATGAAGCAATGCTCAGAAGGGCTGTACGCATTGATGTTTGTGTTTGGAGAGAAATCCGTTTTGGTCCTCTGCTGCTTCTGCCACCAGAGCAAAGTAGCTGTTTTTCTGTTTTTTGTAGCTCCAACTGCTGATCAACTCCTTCCTCTCTCCTTCCCCGGTGCTAGAATTCCATTTCGCAAACAGATTATTAAATCCGCCTTCAATTATTTTAAAAGCAGGATTAGATGCGCCAGTACGCAACGTGCAGGTTCTGAAAATATCCATTGGCCCTTGTATCGCTTTCTTTGTCCGATCAGTTGCACAGAAATCAAGGCGTTTAACGTAACTCTTGCACACAACCCTACAAAGTTGAAGACAAGAAGCAACAAACAGGGAGGATCCCGACTCACTTCCAAAAAACAAGGACAAAAAGAGGTATAGACAACACTAGGCGCGTTGCGTACTACCACTTTGTCCATGTTTCTTTGCAGGTGTTTAGTTTGATATGAAAAACGAACTAGTCCAACTCAACCGTGCTGGCGCCACCAAACAGCTCTCAAATACTTGGTCACTTTTGCTGACCTACGAATTGGCTATGCGTTGTAGTGATAAATTTTCTTTGACCTGTACCATTTCCGAATCCCCAAGAAAAGTGTCTGAACGAATGTGGGTACTTATTAAAGAAAATACATAAGTCCAGAACAGTCCTTGAGAATTGCATGGTTACCGTGCTTCATTACACTTCGTTTGAGTTCTTCGAGACGAGCTTTATAAATTGAGTGTGAAGGCGACTGTTTTGCGAAGAACCTGATAATGGAACGTTACAGAGCTTTCCGCTACCTATTTTTCTCGCATTTTTTCACTTCTCCACATGAACGAAACGAGCGCAAAAATAATTTACCAATTTGTTTTCGGGCACTAAACGAAAATATTTTTTTATTGTCGTTGCCGGTGGATCTTTGTGCCTGCGCGAAAATGCCAACTGGTTTTTTCCGGTTTTCGGTTCACGTGTCTCGGGTTCGAGTTCAATACCCAGCGTCGCACTGCACTGGCTAAATTTCTCACCACAGTGAGTAAAACATTGTTTTTTGTGGGTTTTCTGCAAATACGGTGCTTGCTACCGCTGCGGGTGTCACCGTTCGTAGCTTGGTTTACATGTTAGCACCTCTACTTTGGTAAGCTATAGGGCAGTTTGAAATGGCGACGGGCAAAAATGCGCCAGTTTGTGTTCAGCGCCATCCGTCTCCTATAGACGAGCGATCGGAGTATCGCTCAAACTTCACCGAGAGGTGCCGTGACCTGAACACTTTGCGTGCGTATTAAATGAGAGCTAAGTCGACAGGAGTGTTCCTGGAAAACATAAATAACGAGTGGAGGTTGCTGACGTAGCCTACCTTCCACCTGAAAGGCAGCAGTGTTCCAGCGCGATAGGTTTTGGCTTCGAGACGTAGAACAACCCTGGCCGGGCACAGACTATTGTGCCAATGTAAGCTTTAATTTTGCCAGGCATGACAGTCTTACGCCATTCCATGCGGGCCGACATAATCCGGCCTTCACATGACGCGCATGTACATATCGGACGAGGCTCCTGGTTCCTCCTGTGCCATATTTATTCTTTCCCTGTGGCTCCATGCATAGGACTGTCCGAACGTATGTGCAAAAAAACAGGGGCTTCAGCGCGAAAGTCACATGAACAAACCTCTTAAAAGTGCCTTCGGTAGAGCAGTGCTCACTTCCGCACTGCTGCAACATTGCGCTGCGTACCAAAGTGATGCGCTTCAGTTAGGCGAGCCAACGACTTGAAAATGTGAAAAAAAAAAACAGCACTAAAAAAGCAAAAAATAGAAAAGCGGTTGGGTTACAGGAAAGCACCTTCTTTCTGGCGTGTCAAGTTTCAAGAAAATTCTCTTGCAACTTAACGTAGGTATCGAAAACGAGCAACGGGGAAGTCGGAGAGGTGCACCCGTTTCGAATCGTCGTCTCCCCACACGGCAAAGCTAATGTTTGGTGAAAGCTAAACAGAGAACCGGCGTCTCCACGCTTCCTGACCCCTCCCCCTTCCCTCCAAAATTAAAGAAAAAAAAGAAAATGTGAAACCGAATAGAAATATTATTACATGCCTCGAAGAAGCGTGCAGTGTCCGAGCGTTCTGTGCAGACCTCTGCGACGGCACACTGCAAGAGACTGGCAGCGTGCGTGCAAAGAACTTTTCGGAGCCAAGCATTCAGTATGGAATCGAGTGCATGGAATGCAAGGCGTGTGCTCTCATGGGAGGTGCGTTAGAGCTCATACAGTGTATTTCAGATTCTTTTTATTGCAAAACTGCATGCAACATCAGGCTTTTTAAGTGTTCCTTACTAGCATTCAACTATCGCTGTCTCATTTTCCCGCACAGAGGGGGCAAAATGAGACATTTTGTGACTTTAGATATTGTAGTTTTGTTTGACTTTTCGCTTGCTCCGGTTAAGGTCATATTACTGAGCAAAGAGCCAAAGACATCGAAGGATATCTCCATGTTGTGTTTTTTCTAAATATTGAAGCAAATTTTCAAAAAAAATTACCATTTAAAATGAAATTTTTTTTGTCTCATTTTTGCTCCATCTTACTCTTTCCAGGCGCCTGTCTCAACTGCATACTTTTCTATAACGGTGTTTGTGTTATAAATTTATGAAGAAATCATGCAATTACAAAACAAAATTAAGCATATATGTGTTTTTCCTGTCCTCAAGCGTTGCCGACAGCTACTGGCATTTGATGACCTAATATATACATATATTTACGGCAGATGGCGCTGGTGTATGAACTCATCTTTTCTCTTAACGACTTAGAATCAGGAACATCTTTTAAACAACCGGTTTGAACTGGTTTGCGCTTGCGTTATCGTGAATCGGGTAACCGAACCTTTATTTCAAAAGCACTCACTGAACCAGAACCCAACTGGAACTAAACGCAAAGCTACTTCGAACCGGAACCCGGAACGAAACCGGAGTAATGACGGGTAGTCGAACTCGCTTGCTTTTGAACCCATCCGATCTTCTAGTGTTTACGTGGAACACAACTATGTTGTATCCTGACTGAATATAAAGTTAAAAAAAATCGCAAGAATCCTGCGCAAAAAGTAAAACGTTTACGCTTTAATGCAGGTTCCACAAGATGAGTGCATACAGTCCCTTGTGCTGGAACCGTACACCGTCGGAGCTTCGTCATCGGTTTTTCTGTCTCTTGCGGCAACTCATAGAAATTCCTAGGGGCAGGTATACTACGGCGTCGCTTCTAACAGCGGCAGCTAAGCGGTGTTGTTGCGCAGGTATTCGAAGCAGAAAGCACGATAGCTTCTTGTGCCACGTCCAAACTCCACATTAAAAAAAAAAAAAAACTAAATGTGTGCTTAAAAAAAAACGTTTTTTTTTTTTGTAAATTTGAGTATCACGTTAGTTTTCTTTCCAAAGATGTGAACTAACCGCGATGAAAACACAAAAATCCTCCGACCAATCGCCATAACTTCATAAAAAGCACATTTCGGCCGACAAGCTTCCGAAGGGCTCGCGCTGGCAGCGTGTGCAGTTGCAAAGCCTGCCAGGTATATCCCACCGTACTGACACCAGGGTCGCTAAACTCGTCAGACACAATCCTCGGTGTTGCGACATAGCGGGGGGAGAGCCCAAAGATTGCAGCGAAGTTTTTTTTTCTCACAAAAAACCTGCAGTAGGATCCGCGTATCTTCGTGATCGTCTCTAATTGAAGGGCTGAAAATCCTTACCACTCCCAGGCGCCGAGCGAGAGCAGCACGAGGCAGCAGGCGTAGACGAACGTGGTTTGTATTAGCCCTGAGAAGATGGCGTGCGCCACCTGACGGGCCTATCGTCGTGACGTAGGATGAGGGATCACGACCGTTTCCTGCACGCTGCGTCAAGAATGGACGTTTCTGTCTTCACTTTTTTAATACTACGGGTGCTTAAGGCTTTTTAACCCAATGTTTCGTTTCACTACTCGACCCAGTCGAGTTCCTAAATCGGCTACCGTACGAATGCTTCCGGGGAGCCGGTTAGCCGGTTGCAGGCGAGCAGGGAAACGGTCGCTGCACGGGAAGCGCGGCGGCGTGGACTCGTTTTCGGCGGCTGTCTCGCGCAGCGCAATGAATGCTTACGAAGTGCGACCCACCGGCTGGCTGCAGGCGAATTTTTTTAAACTTCTGATTCGTGACCGGGCACTTGCTACAACTCCGTACCACTTTCAGTTGTGCTGTCTGCGCAGCAGCATCACGCGTTCGTGGATTGGCGCCCACTAGAATGTCCCGCGTAAGCAGCTTGAGAGCGAAAGTGTTCTGTAGCGGGACAGCGCGTTTTGTAGAATCAAGAGCTGATAAAGATTGCTACACGTTCACTGGATTCAGTACTCCAAACGTCGGCACTCACTTCGTATACCCGCACGAGCTGGATGGAAGAAACGTCGGTGACACATCGAGCTCCTGCAAAGCATGGGTGAAGGAACTTGCCGTGTATCATTACTTGGTTAGGTTGTGGTGTACCCACCGGCCAGCGTGCTGTGAAATCGATCGAGCTCGCGGCCAGAGCCGGGAGCGAAACAACTGGAGACCGGACAGTTGCGTCTGATTTGCTTGACTGCGTTTCGGCTGCGAGAAACCAGGACATTCCGCTGCTTATATCGCGTAAACACGATCTTTGAATTGATTTCATCGCTTCATACGAGCACAGATGTGCCGGTGTCTCGCTTGGTTCTCAACACAACGCAGTTAAACGCACCATGAACGCGCGTTCTCAACCGGCCTTTAGAGATTGCGATTTGCGATGAACGGTGAAGTGAAGCGCCCTTTCCAAATATAATCGGTCGTCTCCCGTTGTTATCGTAGCTCAGGAACAGAAAACAAATTCTCGTGGCTCAGTGGTAACATGCTCGCTTCCCAAGTCGCGAGAGTCGCAAAATCAAAACACGCAACTAATTTGCTTTGTTTTTTTTTACGTTTTGAGGCACAGGTTTGTAACTTTTTGCGATGTCGGAATTTTCGGAGCGACGAATATTAAAGCTTGTTGACAACATTTAATTTTATAAACTAATATCAGACCATTCAAAGGAGTTCGTGACAGCATCGCTGTTTTTCTTTTGGTCAAGAAAGATTATGCAAATATTCCTGTAGCTAGGTGTATTAGAGTTGTAGAACTGTTTTATTTGGGCTCCTACAAGATAAGCAGATAGGTTACAAAAATAAAAATATTACCAGCTAATACGAGTGCAGCTACTTGCTTCAGCAATCTTTAAAGTAAAAGAAATAAAGCCACGTAACATTCTCACATTTATGCAGCTGCTCATTTCTTAAATACCGCAAGCTGTGAGTGATGTTTGCATAAAAATAGTCAGTGAAATTCTATGGCTTACTACCAGTTCGTAGAATTACTGTTTCAAGTCTATTAGCACTCAGCTCTACTTGCATTGCGTGACGCCAACTTGTAGGCATACATTTAACCCCATTGTTCAAATAATATTGAAGCTGTATGAGAAAGGTACTGCCACGCAGGGTGAGACTGTTCACATTTCATGAATCATATTGGAATGCTTTTCCTGGGGTAGATGGATAGCTGATATTTGGGCCGGTCGCGTAACAGCGGCATTGCGGCCCCGAACAGTACTTTATCATTGTCCCTGGAGCTCGACAGCTGCCGCAGGCCGACCCACGCCTGTACTGACCAAGCTTCAAACACAGAAAAAATGCGAAAGTACCGATTGAGGGCTTCCGAAGCGTCCCGACCAAAGCAAGGTGAATAGCGGCCTTATCACGTGATCCTCCATCCTACGTCACGGTCGAGTGATCGCAGCGCTCCCCAATCGGTCCCGCTCGGGGCCAATACGTATAATGTCACAATGAAGATTATCAGCTGCGACCATTGATGGTGTCTAAAAAGCACAGCGGAGGCTTGGGTAATTGCATTCTAAAATCAACACCGTCAAAGTTGATAGTCTGATATCGTTCTTATTTCCGCCGATAAAGCAGAATTTACAAAAAACGTCCCTGTCGTCCCTTTTATTTATCTCGGCCTTTTGAATTTGATCAGAGAGTAGCCTGACGTGGCTAGGTCACAACCAGCCGAGTAGCATTGTCCAACTTTGGACGGATTTCGCTTCCGGGCAGTTGTCCCCCATCAGCGGGAGATAAAATAATTTTATGATAGACTTTCAAAGATTAGCCAACTGGGAATAATTCCGCGTTCATCAACTGAAATAAGAGTAATGTCAGTTTGTCAATATTGACGGTGATGTTTCGAGAACGCGAGACACCAAGCTTTCATCGTACACAACCAAACTTTTCACCGTCGGCTCAAACACGCACCATCAAATTTGTTGTTCACAACTGATCATCCTGACCCTGACGTCAAAGTTATGAACTATAAAAGGACGTCACTGAACGCGCCTGCACACAACGAGCCCTGGCACAAGCCTCTCGATTGAAAGTCTGTCATGGCCGCTCGTAAGTTCATGGAACGCACCCCGTTTTAATTGCAGAATCTTTAGAACCATAATTTCGAAAATTGCACGCTGTGCTGTTCCTCGTCATCGATCAGTTGGAACGCCTCTAAGCAGGGTCGTCGAAACAGAAGAACGGGGAGGGGGGCGATTCACCCCCCCCCCCCAAGTGGCATCGAAAAAGGGGGCGCAAAGGGCATAAGGGTGTAAGGGGGGGGGGTATCGCCTTAGCCCCGGACTATAGCATTTCAGAGAGTTATAATGAAAAAAATGACAGACGGTTTACAGTTCTCTGTAATGTCGAATTAAAGCACAGCTCTTGAGGAGGAGAAGGGGAGGGTACTGAGGGGAGGGTATGCCCCTCCACCCCCCATCCTCCTATCCTCTCATTTAGCGGGGAAAACTAATTGGTGTTAAAATCACGTGACGTCAATTTCCCCGCTAAATTTAGTGAAAAAACGTCCCATAATGCAACGCGCGCGCGGTTACGCCGACGGCGACGCACCTCAAGCTCGAAACGGGCGATTAAGAGTTGCGCTTTAAAAACTCGGGGAAAGGGATATCCCCCTTCTTCAGCTACTATCACCCCACACCCTCTCTCTCCCCCGAACAATTTCTACGGCCCTTCCTGACCCCTATTTGAGTGTGTGTTTGTTATACCTTTTTTATTTTCCTTTCCACGACTTTTTCTCGCCATCCCCCCTCGCCCCCTCATCTCTCAGACATTACCGACGTCTCTATACATAACGCCTGTGGGTGACCCCGGTGGCGTTGTTGACAGTGGCGGAAGATGAGCTCTAAAACTGCACACACCGCGCACGGCTCCACAATATCACAAAGTTTAATCTTCGCCTCGATTCCGAAGCGAAGATTTTGGCCTCAAATAACTCCTTCCCAAAGTTGTGAAACGTCACTTTGTCGTCACCAATAACTTCCACAAACGAGGATCTTGCGACGAGAAAGTTGAGAGTATTTACAGCCCGCCTAGGTACAATCTACGTTTCATTGACTCTATCGCGGCGTAGGGATGTAGGGACACGCAGGCGCGACGTCATCAGTGCAGCCGTTCAATCGGCTGGCCCCACGGTGTTGCTCGCGCGCGCTCCGATGAAGCTCGCTACAACTTTGTGCCTAACATTCTCGCTGGAATTTGAGCACCGAGAGAGCTTGGATGATTGACATCTCGTTCCGCGTGACGCCAACGTCGCGAGAGTCCAATCAGCACGCTCTGCGAACTTCGTGCCCAACTTTGTGTTTGACGAGTTTAGCGACCCAGTTGTGACGTCTTTTTTTTTTACCCTTTTTTTTTGTTGTTGAAAATAGCGAGAGTGCGCGTGCATAGCATTGATAGGCGCTGAAGATGCCCGAGAGCGGAGATTCCGAAAACCCCTTTTGTGACGTCACGTCCAGGAAAGAGGGGCTTCAGCTGTACTTTGAAAATGATTTTCTTTAGCCTCCGTGCACCAAGTTGAAAAATCATCTCAATATTCGAGATCCTGGTGGACAAAAAAAAAAAGACGATTTAAGTGTTTCTTTTTTTTCCTTAAATGCAGAACCGTCTCTGTTTCTTGAGGCCTAATATGCGGGGTCCGTTTGCGAAGACAATTGGTGGTTTTAATATTTGGCGTCTGTAGCTACTCGCAAGCCATTTATGCTTGAAGTTAAAAGCAAGTAGGCAGGCGAGCTGGTTTAGGATAGACATAATAATCCTTGAGCATGGAGACAAAAAAAGAAAAAACGAGTTTCGTGTTTGTCCGTTTTTTTATTTTTTTTTGTCCCCTTGCTTCGGGGTTATTATGTTCATATATGCTTGATCGCGCGATCGATGTATATGCAGTGACAGCAAGAGCTACGAAGCGCTTTGTGTGGCCACCCTTGGGCTTAGCAGTATGAGTGCTTTCTTTGAGGAAGATTTTGCATATCTTTGCAGCAGTCTCCGCGTTTGATTACGTCAAAATCTTCATGCTGCTTTTTTTTCCCAGTAACACAACTGTTTTGTCAGTGGCCATTTTTAACTTATAATAATTAGAGGAGTCAGAATGGCGGAGTTGAGCCCTTCCAGGAGTGAAAATTGGCCCAGTGTCTCCATTCCTAGGAGTTGAGAAGAATAGAGTTGTCGAAATCTCTAATTCCCAAAAATGGAATTGGAATGGAATGGAGGTGCCCATTCCGTGAAATTTATATATATATATATACCGGGTGTTCATTTTTAATTCGAACAGATTAATTAAAAGAAAGCCGTGAAAGTTACACTTATGCTGCTCGTGGAGGTGAGTTATACGGCCAGGGGGACATATTATAGGGGGCTAATCGTAACGATCAGTTGGCTAATTAACTAAAATTCGATAATTAACTTTTTAATTATGAAAATAGACATATGGTTCCAATTAGAAACTTGCTCAGCGTCATTGAAAAGCACTAAATCAGTCATTTTCAGAAAGACTTTGAGCGCGTGAGAAGCGTAGTAGTGCACTAATGTTACCACTTGTGGAGCAGGTACAAAGCTAGCGGTTGCGGTAAGGCGCCCGCGCGATTTTTCCGTCTCTTATCTAGCCCCAGCCTTGTACCTGCTCCACGAGTCGTAACTTTAGTGCACTACTACGCTTCTCACGCGCTCAAAGTCTTTCTGAAAATGACTGATTGAGTGGTTTTCGGTGACGCTGTGCAAGTTTCTAATTGGAACCATATGTCTATTTTCATTAATTAAAAAGTTAATTAACGAATTTTAATTAATTAGCCAACTGATCGTTACGATTAGCCCCTATAATATGTCCCCCTGGCCATATAACTCACCTGCACAAACCGTATCAGTGCATCTTTTACGGATTTTTTAAAATAAATCTGTTCGAATTAAAAATGAACACCCGGTATATCATTTAAGTCAACCAGCTCGTCTGCCTTGTTACTTTTTCCTCGATACTTGTAACTTTGCAACGTAAGCAACCAATAGTAAGAAGAGGGGAATGTGGTTGTCAACTTATCAGACTTATCGAGTTCTTATGCAAATGAAAAGCTAGATAAAAGCTATGTACGCAGATTTTTTGTACAGGTTTAATAGTGTTGCGCACCTCACGTACGAAACACAGTACACTAGATAAGCCTTTTGTACCTCAAACAATAAATCATTTTTCTTGGCTTGTCGTCGTGACGGAATGCCTTGCGTTGTGCTGTCAGCTGTAGGATTACACGGAATATAGTTCACTTTTTCACCGCAGTGCACCAAAATCGTATCGTCCAATCTTGAGACCAATAACACCTATACTCCCCCTCCCCCCTCCTCCTTCGCTGTCTCTCTCTCTCTCTCACACACACACACACACACACACACACACACACACACACACACACACACACACACACACACACACACACACACACACACACACACACACACACACACACACACGCACACACACACACGAAGACACGCGAACACACACGCGCAAACAAAAGAACAGCGTATACACCCACTGATAGTTTTCGAGCCGACACCAAAACAAGAAGAACGGGATCGCACCGCGCTATTCAAATAACCGTTGTAGCCAAAGAAGGCAAACCTCGACGTCAAGAACGCCGATAGTACTTGGGATGCCATGATGACACGTACACTCGTCCTCGCCATAACAGCCGCTTCCCAGCGCGACGGCACACTTCACACGTCGCCGACGAAGCAATATGCACGAAACGGCCCTCAAGCCCCGCGTTCGTACACTCGGATCACGCACCCCTGCTCTCCGGCACCGCACGGCTCTAGCTTTCGAACCGCGCCTGACGGGGAAGGACTCAACCGCCATAACAGTCGACACTACACACACACACACAAAATAAAAAAAAGAATTCTGCTTTTACGTGTGTGCCAATGCGTCTCCACTCTTTACTTCCAAACTTATGCATTCACGCACGCGCTAACTCTACACCCACACACAAGAAGAAAAAAAACGCTCTTGTGTTGTCGCGCATTTATAATCCCCTTTCCGCAGTTTCACGTTTCTACCGCCAGGGCGCGCGCCAGTTTTCGGCGCATGCACTCGGATGGGCGGAGCTCCCCATTTCTTTCCTTTGCGTCTTTTCCGCTGGGTGGCGCGCTGCCTCCACTGATGTTGCGAATATCGTCTGCGGCTGGCTGGTGGTCTGCATATGCTCAACGGCACAGAGGTTCAGACGGCGTTTGTTTGTTTATGGCGAAGAGCTCAATATGCGCGCGAAAGATTGATGGCATTATGTGTGACCCGCGAGTTGACATCTATACAAACGGTGAATGTGTTGTCAACGATGTCGGCGAGATAAGCGTATGCGAGGAGAAATGTGGCCCGTGCTCGGAAACGCGGAATATGGTTTGCGCGTAATGGCAAGAAAAATAGCGATCGTAGGCTTTCATAGCTCGTGCAGTTTTACATATACCCTCAATTACGCTGCAAAATTACCAAACCAAAATCACTAAGATTTCATCAGGAAATTAATTCGAAAAGCTCAGATTTTGATACACGTGATTTCGTTTCGTCACTCGAGCGAAACCTCGTGGCGTAACAGATAACCAGTAACAAATCGAAAAATCAGGAAAAAAATATATAGTCTCAAAGCGCTCATCAGAATGCGCCAGAAGCCGCATGGTCATTGCATCAACGATTGCTGCACTCGCGGAAGCTTTGGCTTCCACGACGTGCTAAAACAGTCTGCGATCGTTATAAACTAAGTTCCAAGCTCTTACAATATTCGACGCTACGATTCTGTGTGGATACCTCTCCTGCGTTCCGAAACAGTAAGTGCGTCGCTAACGCTCGCCGTCGGCGATGCAGGAGACGCCGCCATCTTGTCATCGCGCACCCCAATGACGTGCCCCTAGCGCACCCCAACATGACGGAAACGTTACGCAACGCCAGCATCGCTCAAAATGGCAGCGCAAAGCAGCCTTTCTTGCAAACATGTATAGTCGTTTGTAAGAACGGCATCAGGGCACCGCCATCTTGCTTGTGGTGTGGGTAGATCGTCTGATAGTCAAGCATTGCTGAGGCGTACCCACGGCCTCAGCAGTGCTTGACTATCAGACGATCTACCCGCACCAGCAGCAAGATGGCGGCGCCCAGAGGCCGTAACTGGAAGAGTGCAAGAGAGAAAAGGGGAAAGGGTTACTGGCGCTTTCCTCCTTGCTGGTGTGTTAGGAACGAGCGGAAGACGTTGGGAAGACCCGGATGAACGCCTTGGGCGCGTGTGTTGCTCCGAGTTCACTTGTTTTCTTCGCAGTTCCCTCGATTTCTTTACTTCCAGATGTAATTAGAGCTAGAGCACTCATGGACGACAATACCCTGGTCATCGGGACACCATAGTTCAGTAATAGGTTGCACGAATAACAACCGATAGCGCAGAATATTATCGGAGGACATCTGTATCGTGCACGGGATCCGACAAGCGAACTGCGGCTGCAATGTCTTCAAACTCCATCGCTTTTCGGAATGACCAAAACGTTCCGTCGGCAGTGGGTTGCGTTCGTAAACAGAAAATACTTTTCCCCGACGCCATCTTCATCGAGGGTAGTCGAAACATTTCGTGAATAGAGCGTGCATCCGAACTTTCCGCGGTACCGTCGATGAACATGATCTACGCTCGCAAGGTGGGCGCAAGTTTTCTCGTGAGAATCGCTGTTTCAGCTTGTAACTTTTCGTAACTTTATTTATTTTACAGCTGATATCTTACAGTGGTTACACTTACATGATTTTATCATCCACAACGCCTAGTTGAAGGCTCATTTCCGCCGCCGGGTGTGGCTTGAAATTGTCGAAAAGTTAGTTCCATCAGTTTTCTTTAATCGCGATCTCCTGCGCGATAGCAGAAGAGCCATGAACTTATGCTGACCGTCACAACGCGACTGCGTTCTTCTTATTTTGCAAATTAGTACATAACGTATCTGGAAAGAAAACTACAATTTCTATTGCTGAAACAAGCTCATGCATCGATTTCGAATCGTCGAATCATTGATCGACTCGCTACGACAATGGGCCCATCTCGACTTCGCGGTTTTCAGGTCTAGACAAAGGACACACTCGTCGACACAGGATCCTTAATTAAATCTTTTATAAACATCTGCAAGCCGGAGGGAGCTGCGTTCGATCGTTCCCTGCAATGCTCTTATTTAGCGCGTCCTTGTTCACATTATATTTTATTGTTGTGGACGACACTAAACGCCAAACGTGTTCCCGGTGTACTGCATCTAAAACAAAAAAAAAATAATTCAATCGCCATAAATTGATACAGTGTTTTGAGTAGTCACCTCCGATCTCTATCAATGGCGCGTTCGCTCTTCTATGCATCGCCGCAATGGCGGATGTCATAATGCGGGGAAAGAAACGTTCCATAGCGAATAACGACATCCACGAGACAAGACAGACGCGCCCTAAGTTGGATACCCAACATCTTAGAGCACCCAACCAACACTTCCATCTGTGGGAGCTGCGCCCCGATGAGCACTTTCGCCAACGTTTCTAACCACGCAACATCGCCGCGGAACCTGACGCTCGCTTGATGGCGCTATACAGTAATCAAAATGGCGCTACCCACGATAAAACTGTCTATAGATGGCGAGGAGGACGGAGGATGGAGCGCCGTTAGGATACGGCATCCTGACCCTGTTACGGGCACGGCTCATTCCTCGAGTGAGTTGCAACTTGCAAAACGGAAATTTCCAGAAGCCGTTTTATACCTTCAAATCGCGAGCTGAAATTTTGTGGACACTTCCGCGAGGAGGCCCTGGTACCTGCCACGAGGATTTTATATGAAACTAACTACCCCCATTTAGGCTGGAGAGGCCCTTTAATATTGCGGGTCTCGGAGAGAACAGACAACAGAAACGTAGCGGGAAGAAAAAAAAGAGTTGGAAACTGTACTGCAGATGGCGGTGTCGGTAAGCGAAAAACGATTCGGGTCCAAAAGGTATCAGGAAAAAAATTAACGGTTCCTTGATTAGACCATGAGACCCGTCTCCAAAATCCGATCAAGCAACATTGGCGGTCACAATTGCATCGGAACGAAGGGTGCGATTGGATCCGATTCTTGCCGAACGCTGACGTCACACTCGTGTCCAATACGTGAGTACGCCTGCCCGAACAACGGCGGTCCCGGATAGTTGGCTCAGCGGCCAGTAGACGGCGCGCATTTTTGAAAAAGGGTCTGTTGAACTGTGGCGAAAGCCGAGACGTTGCACATTTTGCCGCGCACAGGTACTCTTCCGTGTTTAAATTTGGCGGGTCCATACTTCCCGCTAAAGGTAGCTGACTGTGTTCGTCTGACGCTGTGACGTCACGCGACGCCATGAAGTCACCTGACATTATGGCGTCACGTTGCGTAGACTAAATTCCCACTAAATTTATCGGATACGTTTCTCCACTGGAGCTAGCGGGAATTTACTGTCGTGTCACCTCGCATAATTTTTCCCGGCGGGAAGCGTTACCCCTGACGTCACGGCGTCAAAAGTGGCGTAACGTAACGTGACGTCGCATGACGGCAGGACCCTACAATTCCGCCAAGAACGACTTTTGCCGTAAAATATCGGGAAGCTAGTACGGACGACCAGATCGCGCTTTCCACCTTTCCCCCGCTTCCTCCTCTCCCCCTTCTAACTTCTACCCGGTCCATCGTTGCCTGTTTACTCCTCCCCCACAGTGAGGAGGATTTTCTGCCTTGCAGAATCTCGAGTCTGGTCGTCGGCCTTTAACCCGGATTACCTTTTGAATGTGTAAGATAGTAGACCAAGTTGTAACCCTGGAGTGTGGGGAGCTCGGGACAAAGAAAAACACAAGCGGGATTGGAGCATCGTGTTTATATTTTCTTTTGCCCCTCGCCCAGTTCCAGAGTTACAATGTCCGTTTTTCTTAGCCAGCTCCCCTGCATACTCGCCTCGAATTCAATAGATTATTATTTTTGTTTACCAAATTTATATCACCCGTTCTACTATATGTATATAATATTCAACGAATCATGCACATGCCACTAGCAAGCAATCTTGTAGTGGCTGTTTTAGTGCTTAGAGAAGGTAGAAAGATGATGAAAGGTAGAAAACGCAAGCGAGCTGGTGAATGACATCCATAGTAACCTTGAGACGTAGGAACAATAAAAACACGGATAGAATAACGAAGTCTCTATAGAGACTTCGTTGTTCTGTCCGTTATTTTATTGTTCCTACGTCTCAGGGTTACTATGGATAGAAAGATGATGTCAAGAACGAGCAGGCGAAAGGAAGCTACGTACTGCATAGCAACAAGATTGAAGCACGAAAAATAAAGATTGAATTATGCGATTACGAGGAGTTTATCAGCTGAATCTGAAAATTTAGGTCTATCAATCCCTGCATAGAGCCGCAGGTATGCATATACTATGGTTGCATGTTAGCACCTCCGCTCTTCGAAGGCAACTAAAACGACCAATTTTGACCTGCCTGACGTTTTCTACTGCCTCATCTTTGTGCGCCTTTCTTTGGCACGCAAAGACGAGATTCCCCGGTATGTATACGAAAGTCTCAAAGTGAGTAAAATCTGGCCTTTATAACTTCCCGATCCCCAAAATTTTTTTCTTCTTTTTTAACTTTTATTTTAACGACAAAACAGAATACGACGCCCGATAGATAAACGCAGTGGCAGCCCGTACATCCGTTCTTTCGACACCGTAAAACACAAACCCCGATCAAAATAAATAAATAAATAAATAAATGAAAACAGAATCCAAACTCCCAAGACCCGGAGAAGCAGCCAAGGAAAAAAGCAAACTTGTATGAAGCCTCTCGAAATCAGTTAGAAACAAGAGATACAAAAGATATTCCGCAAGGAGCTGTTCTTATGCATCGTCGGCATGTCGGTACACCCGTGTCCCGACCCCCACCGAACCTCGGGGTCCTGACACTGCGGCCGTAGGGGGGGGGTTCTGGCCCTGTCAGCGGCGAGGCGCGCCGGAGGCATGCGGTGACGGGGCCTCGGAGCTCTCAAGCGCGCTCCCTGTACGTCTCGCTCGCGTCGTCGCTGTCTCGGCGCCAGGAGCAGCGAGCGCGGTCGTCTCCATCAGCGAATGGCCTCTCATCTGCATGCGCCTGTCGCCGCAGGGGGCTCTTTGCGTCAGACACGCAGCTGTCAGACCTGTTCGCTCGGCCGCGTTGAGGTGGAGCCGCGGCGCTTCTTCCGACTACGAACCGTGTATGCATATATATTTTATTTCTTTCTTGTATCGGGCGCTTGAAAGTGCTGAGGCAAACTGAGTTGCACAGCGCTGCCCCCGCCACACACACACACATACTGATACAGACACACGCACACTTACTCATATAACATCCCCGCAAGCACACACGCACGCACACCATTACACACGCACACACAACAAAAAGCTTCCTGCAGCCGTTTTTGCTTTCCATGTATCTGTTATACTCGATCTCTCTTCACCTGTATACATGAACTAGCGTGAAAGGCGACGAGCGCGACTATCGCGCGCGTTGTGGAGAAGGGTGGACAGTACAAGTACGCTCAACACCGCACTAGAAGACGGGGCCGTCGCAATGACATTGTTGCGTCACACTATCGGGCAAATATGGAGGGTCTAAAACAGGTCGTGCGCAGTGCCATGTGCCAGCTCAACGCACACCGCTGGGGCATCATCAGCAAGCGAGCATTGGGACTCAAAATGGTTTGCCCCACTTTTGATATCCTCCACGTTTCGAACTTGCGGCGAATGTCGTTGTCGCTAAGCGAGCTTCCCTGGGCTTGACTTTCTTCGAGGAAGCGATGAAAAGACCGCCTACCGTCCTTCCACGGTGGTGATGAACGTTGATTAACGCGGAATGTCTGGTTCACGCGGTTGCGTATAGGTGGCGTTCAGAGCAACCTAGGTAACAATCTGTTACTATATATGCAGTTACGACAGGGTCACCGAAGACAACTGTTCTATCGCGCAAACCACCGACAGCGCGTAATCACGGAAGCCACAAGAAACGAGCAGAAATGGTGGAAAGACCTGTACCGGCCATTTCAGTGTTTTCCCGCTATGTAGGTGCCGTCCGTTTTGCATGGAGAAGCGAAGACCGTAGTCACAGCGTAGGACAGCTGAAAGCCGCGGTCACACTGCCTAGTACATCGTACGAGAGGAGACGGTTTGCGGACACTATAAACAGTTTTAGTATATCGTTCCGATGATAAGGATATACCCAATACTCCGCCGAAGGCTTTGCGCAGGCATCGTATCGTTATCGGGTATCGTTATCGGGGTCATCGGAACGATACCTACTTAAAACTCTCTACCACCTGAGTCGTGTTTCTTCCTTGTAAATACAACGTCACGCATGCGCGCGAAGCAAAACATGCTCTGAAAATTCTCGAGGCGCGTCTGAGGGTAATTATGCCATCGTGTCTGGAGCGAACAGAGTGTCTTTTGGGTGATGCTTAAGCAATGTAACGTGCCAACCACCGAAAAAAAAACATAATTAGAAGCCGGGTTTTGTATATGCATGAATACCCCCTCATTGAGTCATTACGTATACACACCACAGTGGCGGTCCTGCAGGCGTGCCCGATAGAACGATATATCCACCGAGCCGATAGCTTTTCACCCGCCGCTCTTTTTCACCGATGACCATGCCTTTCAACCCTTTTCTCACGACAATAGTCGCACACCGCGGCATCGAAGCCTCAATCGCCGCCTTCATAGAAACATCGCGATGCTATTTCCCTCTCCTCCGAGTTCGCGCCCCGAGCGGTAGAGGACGCGCGCGAGCGTCCAAGACGGCGGCATCTAAGGTTGCGTCACGCGCTGCGCCTCCATTAGCGCCATAATTAATCGAGCCTCGGGCACTAACGACGACGGCGCTCTCTCTTCTCCCGACAAAAAGGCGCTAATTGCGTCCGCGGCGACGTGATTAATGCCTCCGCGCCGGCGTACGAATCCACTCCCCATCCCACCTCCCAATTTTTACTATATCTCCCGTCACGTGGCAGTTTTGCATCCTCTCCTCTCTTCCCCTCCATCCGCTTCGTTCCCCACTCCCGGGTTTTTGTTGTTTTTTCATCCGAGGGAGACGTCCATTGAGACGTCCCGCGCGCGTCACGCGCGGAAACACTGATGTTGACGTCTTTGTGTTAGAGTGCTGTCAACCTTGACAGTACCGCCATTTTTGATCCTACCCTTTTTGGGGAACTTAACGACTTCCGTTAGGCTGTTGACTTTAGAAAACGGTACAGAGACGTCCTGCACGCGTGGTGTTACACCCGAAAACAACGATGTTAACGTCTTTGTGCTAAAGTGCTATCAACCCTGACAAAGCCGCTATTTTTGATGCTATCTTTGGGGAACTTGACGACTTCCGTTAGGCTGTTGACTTTAGAAAACGGTACAGAGACGTCGTGTGCGCGTGGTGCTGTACGCGGAAACAGCGATGTTGACTTATTTGTGTTAGAGTCCTGCCAACCTTGACAGTACCGCCATTTTTTATCCTGCTCTCTTTGAGGGAACCTGATGACTTACGTTAAAGTGTTGACTTTAGAAAAAGATACAGAGACGTCCTGCGCGTGTTGTGTTACACGAAGAAAAAATATGTTGACGTCTTTGTGTCAGGGTGCTGTCAGCCCTGACGGTGCCGACATTTTTCTTTCTGCTGCATTTAGAGAACCCAGCGACTTCAGTTAGAACATTAACTTTGGAAAATGGTATGCCTCCCTCTTATTAGGGCTGGCTGAACTAATTTTTGTTTTGACTGCATAAATGTAATGTTTTTTTTTAATTTTTGATGCTCTAAGCTTAACAGGGCAGTCCCTATTCAATTACAAGCGTGATCATGATATACGCTCAAAATAGAGTTTCGTCCAACGTCCAACCAGGGAGAAACTTTTGATTCGTTCAGGCATGCGCTCACTACATCGTATGCGCAGTGTTCGTTCTCGATGAATTTGATCAGTGGGTGGATAAATGAGTTTGAGCTTTGCCTTTTGAAATGGGCGACGGATACTGCCGCCTAAAATATTTGCATCAGAAAAAAAGAAATTCACGGTTTGAGACGACACCTGACCGATGGCACTGAACCGAAAGTGTTTGGCAGAGTTCTTTGCGTCCGACATCATTTTTATGCCTAACGTGGCGGCCACCATTGCTAATACATCATAGAAAGGACGGCCTGCAAACTCCGTCTTAAGTGTGTTTGTCTCTTGTATGACGGTCATATTGGTCATACAAAACCGCCTGCAGGGATGTTCGATGGCATGCATATAAATGATGCAAACATGCTACGAACATCGTTTAGGCATGTCGGCAAATAAGACTGTCCAAATGTCTGCATAGACACCGTGCATTTTTGTATGACGTACGAGCAGTGTGTCAGCGGCTTTGCAGTCTGCTTCGGTACGGGTGTAAAGTTGCGCTGTTGCCGTCACGGCGGTATGGGTTCGTCTAGGTCAGAGCGTCCCTCTCTGCGGCGACGCATAGCTTTCCCGGGCCTTCGTCGTATAGACAAAATCTGGGAGCTTCGTTCACAGCCCTGCCTGATGAACAGACCCTTATCAAACGTCCGTGCCCAATGCCTGTCCGCCATTGCTCGATCACGCACTCCGAGCACGTATATTGGACACGAGGGCCTGCGTCAGCGTTCGGAGTGAACTCGGCTCAGCTCGTATCAAAGAACGAGTGTGACGTCACCGTTCGGTGAAGACTCGGATCCAATCACGCGCTTCGTCTTCGAGCAATGGCGACCACGATGGCTGAATGGATGCTGACGGCTGTAGTCTTTTGACGTGTGGTAGCTTGCGCCACCTAGCCAAGATGGTGACGGTGACCACCAATGTTGCCTGATGGACTTTTGAAAAGGGTCTATTTCGATCATCTTATGATCGCTTTTCCGCCAACGTCCGCATTCGGACTCCGAACGGAAAGGACAAGTGTCCTGTTTGTGCACGCTCTCCACGCACACACCTGCTGACCGGGTATAAATCCATCGCTGACCGACCGCCAGCTGCCTGCGAACCTGTAGTGCTCCAGCCGCCGGCATTGACGCTGACGCCGCATCTGCTGTGTGCTTACATTTACAGCGGGGAAGGGGGGGGGTGTTTCGCCACACGAGTGGGAGGTGTCTAACGCTGAGCCCCTCCACCCTTTCCATTGCTTCCTCGTCCTTACTCTTTTACAACTTGTGGCGCGATAGGTCTCGCATCGTGCCGTGTAAACCCATTGTAAATAAGGCCACAATGGACGAGTTTTTAAGTGCTCGCGTTCTGACTTGTAAGCTCAAACGGGATATGCAGGGTGTTCTCTTTGTTTAGAACCCGTTCGTGTCGACAAACCCACAACTTATGACAACATTGCCCTTAGATGGTTAGGCTCTTCTGTGGCCATCGAAGGGCAATATTGTTTTGGTATTATAGTACTCGCAAATGCTTGTTTTTCCCCATCCAGGTTAGTTAATCAAAATACCGTTACCGGTAGCTTAAATCCACGGTCACACTGCCAACACATCGTACTAAAAAGACAGTCTGCAAACTTTGTTTGTGGGGTGCATCTTAGAAATGCGGGAGGAATCATGTTTGTCTTTTTAGACTTAGGCTAGGTGGCGCAAGTTACCGCCCGGTACAAAAGCTATAGCCATTAACATCCATCCATCCTTCCTTGTATGGCGCCCTGTCACATCGGTCATCCAAAAACTTTCTGCAGACATGTTGGAAGCACGTATATATGTGGAATAATCATGTTTTGAACAACAAGTGCTTGATGTTTGCCCGCAAACAATTCTGTCATCAAGCCTGCACCGAACACCATGCCTTGTGTAGGGGAGCCGTGGGACCACGGCTTCTTAAGAAATACGGGGCTTGGCGAGTCTCCTAGCATCTCGTTATCGCTTCATGGCCATTGAGATTGCAGAATGCTCGAGCTCATTGGCAAGCTAACCAAGATTTTTGAGGAACTACACGTGCCACAGTGGTACAAGTTCAGAGGTGAAGCTTCAGGAACTACGCTGTATACGAAACGGTATGGAGGTCAACTTGTATACTAATGCTGCGCTTATAGCTCCTCCGTTGTCCAGATTCATCCGAGCAGATGGCGTGGCCAGACAGAAACCGAAATTGTGCACCATGCCCTCTGGTAACTCAAGTCACAACTCTCGTACATTGTTTTCAAAACCCAGCCGTTTCAAAAAAAAAAAAAAAAAGGAATGCCGCGTTTTTACACGTTGCACCACGCACAATATCTCGCACTAGTTTCTCTAACTTTTATTTATATTTCTTTTATGTTTTGTTTTTCTTAACGGAGTCCGGGAATTCTGAGATGGCTTCCCGGGTCTCCGAGGATCCGTCACGGCAGGCGCTTTTGAGGCGCCCTGGGTGATCCATCAGACAACCGACGCCGAGGTCCGTCCGATACCACGCAGGTTTGTGTCGGTCGTGGGAAAGAAAAATCAAGCTCCCTGACGTACGCTCGCGCTCCTTTACTCTTGACTCTCAACCCAACCTGGAGCAGAGCCGAGGCTACGGCTCCCGGCCAAACCAGTCAAAATACTCGATGGCGTGCGACGTCGCCACTCACTTCTTGACATCGGCCCACCTTCCAGCATGCCCTATGCTTCGCTTCAGTCCAAGTCGAGGCGGCCAGAAGTTTTTCACGCGCGTCGTCTGCTCGGGATGAAGAGAACTGGCGACGGCTTTATTATTCCATGGATGGAGACATCTGCCCCTTTCAGCCTAACCGAAGAAGGAGGTAGCGTCAGCGAGCCAAATCTCGATCGCATGGTAGCGTCGTTTCAGTTAGCAGGAAGCGCTGACGTCATCATCCCGAACCACGAAGATGGTGGTTCAACCGGCCGGGCAGTGATATTTGGTTCGACACGTAAATTTGCAAAACGTAAAGGTTTTGCAAGCTCTGAGGCAGCCGACGTCCGGAACCATTGGACCCGATCACGTGCATGAACGTCCCAATACCCAGCAAACAGTGATACCGCGCTCGTGCCATGGTACCATGGCCTTCCCAATGCTGCTCTTTTTCGCCAACGGCGGCGCTGACCAGCGACCGACCTAGGTGCCCCATGTTCACAACCCCAAGGCATTTTTAGATTCGTGATAGCATTTGTAGGCGTTCAGAAGTGTTTTTTTCTCTGTTTTTGTTTTTGCAGGTTAGAATATAATTTTTATAATGCAGTGTGTTGGGTCCGCGCAGAACTATTCAAGGCGGAAGTGATCGATGCATTCATTTTCAAACAAGACTTTAGAATTACTAACGCTTGGTCCTGTGTGTTTTGGTCCTTCGTTTTCTTATATTCGCGCTGTTTCCACCATGAACTGAATACTCGCCAACTCGCCTAACGTTCAGCTCTTTTAAGATGGCAAAGCTCTAACATGTTACAACAGGTATTCCACCGCGATACCAAGTAACGCCCGGTTCATATAGGGCGATTTCGCTTTCTTATTTATCAAGTGCAACAGCAAGTACAAATGCCTTTGCCACGCTTTTCTTTTTTCTTCACAAGCGACGTCGCAACTGCGGAAATCGCAAGTAAAATCGCACCATGTGAATCAGGCACAAGGCGTGAACGCTTCAACGCAAGACAGTTACGAAACGCGTTTTTACGCGGGCTTAGTACATATGACTCCCTGTTCCCTTCACGGCCTCCCCGTAACGCATCACGTCGACGGGAGCGACATGGACAGCCGCAATCCTTCCGACCGTGTTGCACACGAGCGTCATCTAACCAGATCGATAATAATCCCCTCTAGTGGACACCGGGCTCTTTTACAAGGTTACGACATCAACGACCACATCGCCCCTCCCCACACACACAGAGACAAACTATTCGACTGAGTAGTAAAACACACCGTACACTCTTCTTAACACAACGAAGCAGAACAGCGACAGAAGGTATCGAACGACAACCCCAAACCACTCACACAGAAAAAAAGCTCCCCAAAGCGTTGAAGCAGCATCACCGCAGTAAACGAAGCAAAAAGAAGAGGGTAAAAAAAGGGAGCATCTAGGCGGGTAATTGGGGAGGGAGCTGCGGTGGAAGAGAACGCATCCCTAGTAAGGTCCCTAGAGCGCGCGCCTGGCGGCTGGTCCCTTCACCTGAGTGAGACAAATGCTTTTTAAATCCCCGCCGCGGGACGCCCCAGATCCCGCTTGTAAGCGGCTCGGATTTGGGGAAAGAAGACCGTCCCGAAGGCTGTCCCCCTTTTTTCCCCCCAATTCCCTATTTATTTCCCCCGACACACACACACACACTCCCCGCGCAGAGATACGCGCGCGCGCGCGGCAACAGACTCCGTTTTTACCTTACCCTGGACCGCGGGGAAGGAAAGCCGTTACGAGGCGCGTTCCTAAGCCAATCAAATTGCCGCGTTCGTGTCACGTGACACGCGGAGCAGGGGCTTGCACGTGACGTCATCGCTTCCTCCTGATCGTAATTTCCACTCGTTCTCGCCGAGAAACGCCGCGTGTGTACACCGACTCAACTCGTCGAGGTTACGCCGCTGTGAGGCGTCGATGTCGGAACTGCGCATGCGCACGGACGCTTTACGTCGTTCGAATCTGGTTTCTACACGGGCCAAGCGCCGCACACCTATAGTGTGGGGCAAACCCGCGCTTGTTTCTAAACCGCGTGCTGGTGTACAACTCCGTTCGTGTCTACTCTGACAGTGCGGTGAAAGGTGCGAGCTCGCCGGACCAATCAGCAGCCTCCCTTTCGTCCACGTGACCCTGTTTATTTTTCTGCGTTCGGGTAATGGGCGAGAGCGTGACCCCGTGACGAAAGATGGACGCGTAACTGGTCCGCACGAGCACGCAGCTTCCACCTCACTGTCGTCAACTTGGGGGTGAACGGAGTCGGGTTTTTTTTCCGGGGAAGCGAAAGCTTGCGGGCCAGCTGGTTGGTTAGGGAAACGTCGCACTCAAAACACTGAGACACGGAGAAATTAACAAATACAAAAAGAGGAATAAAACAACTTGAACATGATGGTAAACCTGAGACTGGGTTAGGAAAACGGAAAACGCGAAGGAAGACAGAGAAAGAACAGTTAATGTTTTTGTCTTCCTTCGTGTTTTCCGTTTTTCCTACCCCAGTCTCAGGTTCACCATCATGTTCAACATACACCAGCTCGCCTGCACTCTAACTATTTATTTTTTCGTGAGAAAACGACGTTATTTTATTTCTTCGTGCCTCAGCGTTTAGATCATGATGTAGTCAGGTGACGCGTGCGTTGGATCGGCTTGGAATGGCCCGCCGTAGTGGTCGACTCGGTCCATGGTCAGGTGTAAGACGGACAGTGTATAGCGAGGTGCGTACGCCATTGGAAAGGAGGCTAGACTCCGGGTTCCTTGCGGCATTTGTTTACACCGCGGTCCAGCTGTCTACTCGTCCGATGCACGTGGGAGAGAAGGAAAGTGAGAGAGAGAGAGAGGAGAGACACGGGGTTGTAACCCTGGTTTCAAGCTCCGCGACAGGAGACCATTAGTTACCGCAGCGGAGTTGGCTTTGCCTCGTTTCGCGTGGTGTGTGTGCGGCGGCGGTGTCTGTGGTGGTAGGAGCGCGCTCATCCCGTGGTCGCGTGTGTGTACGGTGTTCGGGTTACGGAGGATTTAACGTTGCCGGGGATGAGGGAGGAGGGGGGGGGGGTTACGCGACACACCAGCTGTTCTTGCGTTTTTCGCACCGCGTGAGGCTTGGCCGCGCTTCTGCCGCGAGGGTAGCCCTCTGGCGGTGGTTGTGGGCTCAGCGACACCGCGGGCGAGTAATGGATGGGGTTGTAAGGTATTACCGTAGTACTCTAGTCCGGCGGTAATTTGTCACGAATTAGGGCTAAATGGATGGAGAGAATAGAAGGAAAGAGAGGGAGAACATGAGAGAGGGGAGAATTACGATGTTTATTTATGTAATAATTTATTCGGCTGCGCGCGTTTGAGAATATGATAGTCTCGAAACGGTGTAGTTTGAAGACATGAAAAAAAGAATGCGTAACGTTTAACTGTTGCGGATGAAGGCGACATAAGACTACGTACCGCGTGCCTGCCGGTCTCACGTGATTCGTCACTAACGCGCGTACCATACTGTTTAATTTCAAAATAATATATAACACCTGCGATCAGTATACACGCAAAAAACTAAACACGAAGATAGCAAAACATTATACCAGATCAAACTAAAAAAACAAAAAAACGACACGCTAGAAATTTTAGTTAGGCGCGAGTTTTGCCTCCAGAGCAACGACCGTATGGAGGCTACAATCGCGAGTGGGTAGCTCTTACCGATGTCACCACCCGCTACACGAGCGTGAGTGCTGCTGAGTTACATTCTCACGATTTCTCAGACATGAAGTTCGCGCTTGTAGTGCGCTCTGTGTGTGTACTTCTTCCCTGACAGTGTCTTTTTGCGCTGTTTTTACCCTTTTAAAATTAAGTTACTCTCCAACAACCTACCTCACAGCAAGGACTCGTGTATAACTATAGAAGTTTTTGATTTCTCGGTATTTGCCCAGAGTCCGCGGCGATAAACGCACACCGATTGTTCATTGTAAGAATGGCTGAAAAAGCACCGATGGTCGAAATCCACTTTTCTTTGTTTTTCTTCTTCTTGTACTTCTTGTACTGCATTGCGAAAATAATGCGGAATTTATATCAGCGCACACGCGACGATCATAGGCTCGTGGCGACGCTCTATATGCGATCCGAAAGGCCTAAAGAAAGCTGTTGACTGCCGAAATTGCACTTGCTCTCGTAAGTCACCACACGAATTTTACGCAATTTTTATTTTATTTCAATCTTTTCGCAATTGATTTGCACCCAAAAGCAAATGGCAACATGTGTCTATTTTTAACCTTAAAGAGAGACTGAAACCCACGAAATTTCGTTTTTTGTTAGGCGATTCATTACGGTGTCAGTTCTAGATCGGCGGTTATCGGGCGGAAAGAAAACGAATTTCGAGCCGCAAATTGTGTTGCGCGTAGTTGGGCTCTCATATGACACGTTATAAGATGAAAACCTTGGCAATCATAAATACCCTGTCAGTGTCCCTCTAATGTTTTAGATACGGAGCCCTCCAAAGAAAGAAAAACCGCCGTTTAGCAGGAGCCGCATAGGCATGGTCACACAAGCTCACCCACTCCGTGAGTGTTTGTGTGTGAGAAACAGCTCAATGAGAGTCGATAGAGACAAAAAGAAAAAAAAAACCTGTTTCGAAAACAAAAACACACACACAGAAAAAAAACACTAGCAACGTTGTTTTTGAACGCGAGGGGGTTGACGCGCGTCAAATGGTATCCTCGTTTGTTTAGTCTCACAGCCATTCAAAACCACTCGAGGCCTTTTCGCGGTAGGGGGAGCAGGTGTAGTTGACGCGCGATGCCTTGACGACAATTCGAATATTTCGGTTATGTATAGATTTTCGTGCCCGCGCGTAAACATGCAATGCGTTGGGGAGCACCGCGCCTCACAGATTGCAGCGGAGGCAGGCTACGATAGCGGTGGCTCTTCCGATGTCGTGCAGAACGCAGATGTACGAGGAAGTTTTAGTATATCGTACAGATATTGCCAATAACGATACCAGATAAAGAAGAGTTTTAAGAGATTGTTTTGATACCTCCGATAACGATACACGATACTCCGCCGACGCCTCTGCGCATGCGTCGTTTCGTCATTGGATATCGTTATCGGACTTACCGGAACGATTTACTAAAACTCTCTATTGAAGTTTTGCTTTAGCGTAAGCACCTCTAAAACAAAACAAAAGATACCTGATAATTATTTCTGCATACATATGTTTTGTATATAAGTTATCGGCTCACGTTCCCTATTTTTGTGGCAAACGGAAACAAGCACCGACCTAATTAAAAACTAAAAACAAAGTTTGTTTTTTTAAGGGCAAGGTCGTGTAATACTCACTACATAATTCACGGTTCAAAAGATAAAGAATCGGATTATTTTTCATAGTGCACTGGCTAAATTGCTGCACCACAGCAAGAACCTCCGACGCGTCATCTCTTTTTTAGGTATAATAATGCAACGAATCTCTCATACAACGGATATTAATGCAACGAGTATCTATGTAACCAATAAAAGAAATTACTGTATATGAAAATGGCATTGTACGAAGAATCTGACTGTTCTGCGGACGATTCCGCTATGCGTTGCAGTGTCACACATGACGAATGTGGGCGTTTCGAGCGCACATTTATTGAGTCTTTGTTTTTCACTCGCTTTGTCACCGATTGGTAGTTGTCTTGATTTGCCAAACAAAACTGAAAAATTTCATTTTTTTTTGTTCTGCGCAAGAGAAATTTACACCGTAAGGACACTCATAGTTTTATTTGATAGCAATAAAATGTTTTAATAAATTGTCCTTATAACTTCGATAACAATACCCGAAACTCCGCTGGCGCCTTTTAACCATGCATCATAACGTTGTCAGCGGTATCGTAGTTATCGGAATGATCTACTAAACCTCCCAGTTGATTACCAAGTAGATTAACTTGTGCAATCAGTTTCCAAGCAGCAATTAATAATGCCCCCCCCTTTCCCGAAACAAATACCTGTAATAAATAATCGGCCTAAACTTCTTACCACTTACGCGCAGTCCCACAAGTCCCACAAATATGTAGCATAATAAAACCGGAGACACGAAACGTACACAAGGCCGTCTCAGTAAAGGGGATTTGCACTTTCGGAAACACCATGCTCGAGCGGATGGCACCACACAGCCGACATGCTACAACACATCTAACACACCACAATATATCAACATACATTCATATATACGAGCACAAACAACGTACAGAGGCACGGACAACCGGACACGGTGTTGTGTACGTCCTTATTTGTTTACGTGTCTCCGGTTTTATTACGTTGCCTAATATTCACCGGCTCACCAGCGCCCTCAATCTTCTTTCACAAATACGTGCCGGTCAAACCGGCCTCATATACAGATAAAAAAACACGCATCGCAACACTTTTTACGCGCGGACAATACGACCGTCTCTATACACGCAGTCAGGGCTCGTTTTCAGAAACAGTCCAGAGTTTATGGCTTTAAAAATAACACCGTCAGCTGTTTAAACAACGCTCTAAACAGCAAGTAATTCACTGATTCCCCTCACGGGGACAAACGAGGGGTGTGGGGAAGATCCCTAACTCCCCTTTCTTTCAAACGACACTCTTGCTTTTCCTCCAACGCATGGACACGCAGTCACACATGGAAACACCACACACACTCTGCAAAACACTACGGGGCTTTAAACACGGCAACACAATTGGGGGAAGAGGGAGGAGTTGGGGAAAAACCGTCGCGAACGGGCACGCGTAAAACGCGCGCGCGCGCGAGAGAGAAGGAGAGAGGGGGAGCGAGAGGAGAGCAAGTGTCCCTCAGCTGTGGACAGTCGTGCGCAGCGACACGGAACGACACAACCCCGTCGGCTCCCTCGGGAGGCAACCCCTCTGGCCGCCGCTGCGCGGCGCGCGGGAGAGAAAGTGGGAGAGGGTCAGCTAGGGCTCAGGCTCCGCCATCGTATACGAGTGGGGTTACGCCAACCACGGGTCTGAACCCCTCGTCGATTAAGACTCTGACGGCAGCCGCTAACACCCTCTCCTCCCTCCCTCCGTACCCCTACGCTTTCATCTCTTTCCTCGTTTCCCGAATAGGGATAGGCGATAGTGGAGCGGAAAGGACGACGCCTTCGCTGGCGTGCGCGCTGCGGTCTTTTTCACACCTAAGCGGGACAGTGCGGTGGAAGCCTACGCGTCCGCCGGACCAATCAGGAGGCTTCTCGCTCCCCCCACGTGATCTGGCTTCTCTTTCCTCTCGTGGCGTGTGGGGAACGGGCGGAAGCCACGCGATCACGTGGGGAAAAGATGGGCGTATTACTGGTCCGAAGGAGCACGTTGCCTCCCGCCGCACTGTCAGCTTAGGGGTGAAACGGAGGCGTTCGTTTCGTGTTGAAAAAGAGTTGGAGGACGTCGGATTGTAAGGAAGTTTCAGTAGAGCGCACCTGATAACTCAAGTAACGATACCCGATTTCTCCGCTGGCGCCCTTTGCGTCATGCGTCTCTACTATCGTTCTCGGGCAGCGGGACCGGAGTTATGGGAACGGTCTACTAAAACACCCTCATTGTATCGTTATCGGGTATCGGTACTCGTATGTACCGACGCGATAGCACTAAAACTCCCTACCGTGTGCCAGGACGGAACCGTTGTGACCGTCGCGAAATGGAGGCGCGTGGTAACGCGATGCCGCGAGACGGACGCTGATTGGTCCGCCGAGAAACGTACGCTCGGCGTCCACTGTCAGTTTAGGGATGTCGGCGATAGAGGGCCGAGGGTTCGCGGGGAGCGCGACCCGAGTGGGATGCGCCCAGCGCGGGACTCGCACTCGATCGCGGACCGAGGTCCCGGAGAGCCGTCTTCCCCGTCCACGGGTCGTCGCGGAGCAAAGGGGTGCTAACCCTGTTAGTGGTGACGACGCCCGGCCGGCGGAGTCGTGACCTCGCCAAGTGCGGCGGCGGCGGCCATTTTTAAATCGGCCAACCCGATTAGCGCTGCGCGGCTGAAAGCCATGCTCCGCGTCGGAGGATGGATGGAGTCTGCATTCGTGAAAGCGCATGCGTGGAAAAAAAAAAAGGGGGGGGGGGGGGGGGAGACACTTTGGAAATGTGTACGCCGGTGGGACGTAGGGTCTAAGGGGCACTGCGAACGACGAGACGCAAAAGGGGGGGGGGGGGTATAGGGTTGGCTTTGATCCGCCCAGTGTTCGGGGACGAGCATCTTTCATGGAGGGAAAGAAGGGGGGGGGAGGGGGATGCCGGGTGATGGGGTGAGTTCGAAAGTGACGTCAGCGTGACGGGTTCTGCCTCGGCGATGCGAGGTTCAACATTGAGGCCGTGTCGGCGAAACACGTTCTCGCCGCCAACGTCCCGCGGGGGAGTCTAGCTGGAAAATCGCTCACAGGTTAAAAAGTTCGTCTGGTAAAGCTCTTATAGGTGAAGACACCGTTTCAGAATAAAGTTATTCAGAGACGTTTACCATCCGTGATTGATGGTTGCCGGCGTGTCCGTCTTTTGCGCCACTCGCGAAAGATGCCAACCATTCACTTCTCCAGCGCCTATCAGCCAGGCGAAAAAAGCTGAGTCATTGGGCTGGGACGCATACGCGCCTTCTGGTGTTGCGCACAGCAGAACTATCACTCGTACCCAGAACGCGTTCCACCTCCCAGAAGACTAAACTCAAACTAATGGGGTAGTTTTTCGTGCGCCTAAGCCGGGTACTGCTTCCAGCGTCAGAGCGCGTCGCTCGAAGTCACACACAACAATGCGACGCGCGCGAGCGCCAATATCTGCCTCGGCCAGATCTCGGCGTCGCGCACAGTAAGTGGCCTGCCAGTAAGAAACCAATCAAGAGCCACTCGGGCCGGAAGTGAGTGCCGGGCGTCCCAGGCGCGCCCTCTGGAACATTCGACTCGTAGTCTCCGTGCAGGATGCGTGCCGACGCGTGCAGCGAGGTGTACGACAGTCTTGAGATTGACAGGCTGATTATCAAGGCGAAAGCCTTATATGTTCCCTTTACGGGAACAAGGGGGGTCGGCGTTGTGCCCTAAAGATGGCCATAAAAATACGTCATCGTAGCACGCGCCGCTCAGGGTCAAAGCGGACGCGCCTCAGAAATAAAGCACAGAGAAAAGCACGGCAACGCGGGTGCCTCGCCACGGAAGCCATGCAGCCGGCGGGGGCACCGCGCTGCGCCGCGGCGGGGCGTGATGTTAGTACCGGAGCAAAACATTTCACCCGCGGTGACTTTCGCATTCAGCACACGTAGGCAGCCCGCAAGTGTCACCCGGCGTGTCTTGTTTTAGAGCGCTAAGCTCTTAGGCGCCCGCTTCCGGGTTTCGCGGCTTCCGCATAACGGCGCTAAAGTATGGCGGAAAAATCGACGTCACGTGACCTCATCACTAATTCAGTTTCCCCGCTGAACTTAGCGGAAGAATAATGACGTCACATGACTTGCTGTGACGTCCCCTATGAACAAATTCAGTTCCTCCGCTAGATTCAGCGGGAAAAGTGACGTCACGTGACCTCAGCAGCGATTCGAATTGCCCGACTTAATTTAGCGTAGTGAAGGTTGACGTCGCGTGACGTCAACACCAATCCAGTCTCCCGGCTAAACTTAGCGGGGAAAATGACGTCACATGACTTGAGTGTCACGTCACCTACGAACGAATTCAGTTTCTCCGCTAAATTTGGCGGGAAAATTGACGTCACGAGCGGTGGAGGAGGGGACGGTACGGAGGTGGAAAAGGAGAGGAAGAAGAAGGAGGGAAGAAAAGGAGGATGGGAAGAGGAGGAGGAGGAAAGGAAGACGAGGAGCAGAAGAGGATGACGAGGAGGAGAAGAGGAGCACAGGAGGAAAAGGAGGGGCATACCGTCCATCCGTTTCCCTCCCCTCCTCCTCTTCGAAGAGCAGCGGTCTAATTTCGCGTCAGAGATTTGTAAACGTCTTTATTTATTTTCTTGAACGTGAAATTAAAATTGAAAGGTTTTTAAGTTCTGAATAAACTTCTTTGTGCAGCACTAATACGCTGTGAACAAGTGGTTGTCGCCGGTTGTTCGATGATCCAGGGCTAGGCGATCTGGCGGACACCGCGGAGCGCCTGACCGACGCCGGTTGGCGCGCGTCCCCATGGGGTCGGTCGCCCTATCCCTCGCCGGTTGCCGCTGACGACGGAGCAGACGTGGACACCGACGATACGCGTCGAAAAACGGGTCCATGTGGTCGGGCCTTAAGACGACAGCGAGCCGAAAGGACTTGGAGTGGTCTACAGAGGATTGAAATATTTCGGAGTTTGCAGAGTTCGGATCTCCTTCGAAAGAGGAGCAGGAGGAGTCCGGGCATCGGCGAGCGTCCCACTGAAAAAGCTGTGTGCTTTGTCTGACGAGTCGTGCCGCGCCCCCGTGGAGGCGGCGTTGCCTCCGTGCCGTACCACTCTGTATGCGTAGTACCTCAGTACCCGGCGTCGCGAATCTCGGACAAATCGAGAGCCGTTCAGCGCAGCTCTTCAGAATCCACAGGACGCTGTGCTGCGTGAAAGATCGTTGGGGTTCGTCGGCGCTCGTGCAACTCGGTCATGTTACAAACAAAAATGAAGGTACCTCCGTTACCCCCTGATAACGATATACCCGATAACGAAACGATGTACACGCAAAGGCGGGTGGCGGAGTATCGGGTATTGTTGTCGGAGACATCGCAACGATCTCTGCTAAAACTCTCTACTGTCTCCTTCC